>BOPP01000854.1:0-12008 GCA_017312745.1 Gryllus bimaculatus | reverse complement strand
GGGCCTGAGTACAGGGCCTGAGTATAGAAAAAGTGAAATTACATCAGCTGAGCGTAAACCAGAAGGCCCGGTCTGGGCAACCAATTCTTTGAACAAAATGTAATAAACAAATTGAATTTCTCTTTGGAAAAAAATCATCTAAAACGTAGGGTGGCCAGAAATCAATATTTGTGCGTCCTTCATACACAAAAACGTTTAGCGGCAAAACGTTTGACGGTCCGTCTCTCTCTGACTGAACATGTGAACAACGCTAGCGGCTAAACCGTTCAGCCGATTTTCTCCAAAATTGATATTTCATAATCGATCTGTCTGATGGCGTGACCCCTTGAATCGATATTTTAATTTTTGGAGATACTTTTACTTTGGGAGCAACTAGGCCTTTTTCGAAATTTAAAAAAATGGACGGAGAATTTTCCGGAGACTTTCTGCAACTAAAATACTAAATACATAAATTTGTCCCCTCAATATTATCATTCCTTTAAGATAGGTTTTGAAATACGATCATGTATAATTTTTCGAAAATGTGAGTACTTTTCGTGTACCTTCGCGGTGAAAATTTGGGAAAAGAAGTAAGTGCTATTTTACCACCATTGTTTTCTAGGGTTTTCATACAGCGAACAGCCGGTTGCCCTTCACGGCCCTATGAGATTCATATGCAACCATACACTTTGCGGGCTCCTCTGATCTAGGGTCAGCAGAACACGAGACCCTCCGCGACAACACATACACACATGAGAAACAAGGGAAAAACAACCTGCCCAAGGAGGGACTGTTGGGACCGAAGCCCTGAGTCGGTACACGCTCTAAGCCCCCTCGGCCATCCAGAACGGTGCTTGTGATTATATTTCGATTAAAACAATAAACTTGGTCCGCTGTGACGCTGTTATTCAAGCGGGAACATCAACATCACAATAGTGACGTCACACAAGCTCTCGATTGGATGACATCGTCGCAGCTAACAATATGGCTCAAGAATTAATGTTTTAACCGAAGTATAGACTGTGGTAAACATTGAAATTTATGACGGAAACAAGATGAGCCACGCCACGAACAACAAAGCTTCCGCCATTCGTAAATGTTAATATCTTGATTGTGATGAATTAATTGATTAATGATTCCTGACGCGCCAACCGTTTAGGACATTGGTTCCTTAGTATAGTGCATGGTTTTATCGCGGGACGTAGCGGTGAACTTTTCTCGCTGGATGGCGATATCTGATGCTGTACTATCCGTCGGCTTGCCTGATGTTTTCCCCAGACGGAAATCTCCCAATGGCGGGGCGCCGCCCCATCCCGGACAAGCTCCAAGCTCCCAACTGTTCTTCAGGCATGATGGTACTGTAGTGATTGCGTGCGTGGGTGCGTGTGTGTGTGTGTGTGTGTAAGTAAGGGGTGGGGTTAGGACGTTTGCTAGGATACTGCTCCGCCATTCACCAGCTAATGACTGGAGAAACGACGGAAAACTACAAAACTCCCCTCTATAAAAGAAGCTTGTGTTTAGACAATGGTAAACATTTCAGAAGACAAAATGAAGGTTTTTGAGGCAGTAACAAAGCAAAAAATAATCTTTCCGAGAATCGTAAATGCTATTATAGCGATTTGATGAAAGGACCCTCATCTTACTGCAATATGTGTATTGGGACCACGCTCGATTTTTTCGTTCATGTCCCTCCCTTTCAGATTATAAACATTCACGCCGCCCCCACACACACTATATATATATACATATATATATATACATATATATATATATACATATATATATACATATATACATATATACAATAGTATATATACATATATACATATATATATACATATATACATATGATACATAATAGTATTCTAATATATATATACATATATACATATTATATGCATACATATTATATATATACATATATACATTATATATATTACATATATACATCATATAACATATATATGATATACATTATATACATATATATATTACACTATTATATATAATACATATAATACATATATATAACAAAAGAATACATATATAATATATATATACATATATACATTATATATATACATAATATATATACATATATACCTATATTTACATATATATATATGACATATATTACGATCTATATATACATATATTTCATATATACATCATAATAATATATAATTACATTATAGTAATATATGCTACCATACATATACTGATTACATGATGTCACTATTACCTCACAACTCGCGCCCTATATAAGTTTACTCACCCCATCGATCCTTATTATCACCATAACTACACTAATATACTGTCACTCACTACCCGTATGCCCTATCACCATAGACCCTTACCTAGTTTATTCCCACCCGACCATCTACCATGCGGCACTGCACTATATAAAAGCCTATGTTCGGAACACAAAACAGTAGGCGCTTAGCTTAGAGCATGTCCCGCGCTGGGCAAGTAATCTGGCCTTGGGCGCGAAATACTAACACGAAAAACAAAGATCAAATCGCGCAGTCAGCCAATCCTTCTGCCGCATTCGCCGCACCCCGCCGCCTTATCTTTCTCTTCCATTCCAATTAAACTTGAAAACCTACGAGGGAGTTAATGTGCCCCTAGAACGGCAGGAAAAGAGACCAATTTACTCTCACAGAAAATGACAATTGTGGATGATAATAGTCAGTGAGTAATAATCTAATAATAGCCCGTAATAATAATATAAATAATAATAAATAATAATAATAATAATAAATAATAATAACTAATCCAATAATAATATAATAATAAATAATAATAATAATAATACATAATAATAATAAAACAGGACCAGTTCTTAATATCGGTCGTTCGGCTGCACTGTTGTGTCGCGCCTCGGACCCCGCCGACCCCGACTGCCCCAGCCCGACAAGAATAAAAAAATAAACAAGAAATAAAGAGAAAAAAGAGACCGATAATCCAAAACCAAAGATCAATAAGAACAAAAGTAAACCATACAAACAATCAATGCAAGAAAGAAAATACAGCAAGCGTTAAAAAGCGAACATAGTCCGTATTAGAGTGAACCACAGCGACACATGCACAAACCCAAAACCACTAAAAGGCACGCAGGAGACACCACATGACACCTCCCCCGGTCCTCCTTGGCCCCTAGAAAAAAATAAAAAAAGAGAAATAATAAAAAGAGACACCACAGCTGGCCTTCCTTACAGGCACCTCGGGGCCAGGCCGGGGGCGTGGCGTTCGGTTGCTCCGCCTGTCGCCCTGCCCCTGCCCCTTCTTGCCCCATCCACTGGTGCCCCGCGCCCTCCCGCGGCGACCGCCGGGGCCGGCGGCGCGGGCCGAGACGGGCACCGGGCAGGCCCGCGCCTCCCCGGGCGTGTGGCCGGGCGCCCGCGCGCGCCGCGCGCGCCGGGCCCCGGCCGGCGCGCTCCTGATCCTGCGGGCGCGTCCCCGCGGCCGCCACCAGACGCGGCTCTGCCCCCCGTGCCCGGTGCTCTTCCCTTGGGGCCTGCTTCGAGGGCTCTCCCTCTGCTACTCTCTCTCTCTCTCTCCTCTCTCTCTCTCTCTCTCGCGCGCGCGCGCGCCGCCGCGCGCGCGCGCGCTCCCGCCCGCGCGGGCTTCGCGACACCCCAGCCTAGCGCGCGGCGCGCGTGCCCACTCAAGGCCGCCTCATCACTTCCGAGCCGCGAATTCGACCCAGTGAAGCCACCTAGTGCTACCAAACTCCGCACATAAAGAAGACCACAACCACCCCTTGGTAGATTGTGGCCCGCCCCCACCCGGCGCCACGCTTTTCCCGGCGGCCTATTTTAACCTCCTTCCCTACTTTAAATGTCGCAGCGAGACACACGAAGCCCGCCGCCCTCTCATCTCCTTCGGCCCCCTGCCAGCTTCTCCCTCCCTTTTTCCTCCGCCCCCCTTGCACCCCTCTTCGTGTGGGGGTCCTCCGGCTGTCCCCCTTGGCCTGCGTCCTCCGGCCGTTCCCGAGCTTCTGGTGGTTTTTTCGTGAGCCATCCCCCTGCGCCACCCGGGCCCCTCTCTCCCCCTTCCGCCCATGCCCGGTGGCCCCTTGCGCTCTCCTCGGCGCCCCTTCTCTCATTCTCCATCTCCCGCGCCCGCCCGTCGCCTCTTTCCCCATTCCCGTCGGGCCCTTCGTTCCCTCTTTCCTGTTCCCTTTCTGTCCCTTCCCCCTTTTCCTCCGTTCCTCCATTTCCCCTCCTCCCTCCCTGCCCTGTGCCGTTTCCCTGTGTCTTTTCTTTGTCCGCTCTCTGCCTCTTTTCCCTGGTCCCGCTTCTTTGCCTCCCACTCCCCCTTTTCCCCTTCCGCTCTACCCATCTATTCTCAACCACTTCCACGTGTTTGCACTAGAACTATGGACAAAAGAACAACCTAAAGCATTATTCTTTTTCCTTAAATTGGATCCAGATAAAGAAAAAAAAAACAGACTCGATCAAACAAACAAAAAAAAAAAAAAACCTGGGTCCCCCGGTTTTTTCCCGCCCATCTTTGCCCGTTTCTCTGCCGTCGTCCGCTAGTCCCGTAGTCTCCCTTCTTCCGCCGCGCTTTCCTCGGTCCCCTCTGCCCTCTCCTACCCCCTTTCCGGTGCCCTTCCCTCGCGTCTTTCCTCTTCCCGCCTGCCCTGTGTCTCTTCGCGGTTACATCCTCTCCCTGTCGGCCTCTGTCCTTGATCCTCCTCCGGCTAGATGTGCCTGTCCCGCGGTGCCTGCTTCCATTTCCCTCCTCTCCCTGCTAAATTTGCGTGGAGCCCCTCCGTACCAAAAAATTTTTTCTGCCTTTTTCCCGTCTCTCCCTCTTTTTTCCCTCCCCCCTGTTCTGCGTGTGGCTTCCTCGCCCCTCGTTGTCCCCTCTCTCCCCCTGTCTGTGCCCCCGCTATTCCGCAGCTGCGACTTTCTCCCTCTGGAGATCTATTTCCCACACCTTCTCAAACTAAAAGCCTCTATTTATTTCGCTTTTTTCCCCTCCTCCTTTCCCATCGATTTGTGGCTCGCCTCCTCCTCCCTCTCCTCGTTTTCTCTTCTCACCGGGCGCGGGGATTTGGGGGGCCCCGCCTCCCGCCGCGCGGCGGTGCCTTTGACGTTCTTAACTCCCGAGAAGCCCACGCCAAAACCGCTTATCTTACCGCCTGAAAAAAGGCCTCTGACCCTCTACAAGGGATAATGTTGGAACCGAACCCCTGAGGACCCAAAGAGACTCGACCGATAACTGATTCTAACCAAACTTCCCCCCCACCCCCGCGGTTTGCCGGGTCTTTCGCTGCCAGCTCTTCCGTTGCTTGGGCCCGTGTTTCGTCGTCCGCCCGCCTTTGCTTTGCTGCTTTTGGGCTGCGGCCTGTTCTTTTGGGGGCCCTGGGCCACCCCGGTTTTGCCCGCACTATAGCGAAAAACTGTCTGCTTGGTCGATAAGTTTACTCAACAAAAAACGCTCATAGATATCAATATACACAAAAAAACAAACACCCAAAAGCCGACCCGCCCGAGCATCGATGCTTCTCGCCCCCCCTGCTTTTCCGCCTCCCGCGGGCTCCCGATCCATGCAGAATGCAGCAAAACTCGGATTCCCCATCTGGACCTTTGGCTCCGCCTTCGTGCGTCCCCGCTGTGGCCCTGCCCTCTTTTTTTTCTTGTTCTTCTTTCTTGTTTTCCCTGCTCTTGGTCCGTCCCCCCCGCGCCGCGTTGCTCTTCTTTTACTGTGCCGTGGGTCGCCCGCTTCTTCGGCCCTGCCCCTCGTCGTCGCGCCTTCTGCCTTCTCGTCGCCTGGGCCCCTCCGCCCTTCTCCCCTCTCTGCTCTTCTTTCTGTCGTCTTTCTCCCCTTTCCCTTGCCCCCCCTTCCCTTTCCCTTTATGCTTGCTCCTCCGCGCCCCCCCGCTCCTCCCTTGTCCCCCCGTCTGGCTTGCTTTCCGTTTTCCGCATTCCTTCTCCCCCCCTTTTTCTCCTTGGTCGGAAAATGCTACAAAATCCCTTGGCCTCCTTTTACTCGTGAAAAACTACAAAAAATCCAAAGGCCCGTGCATGGCATTATATTCCGATAAACGTTTCCTTTTTGATTGGGCGTCCTATACTAAAAATTCGGAGCCCCTCCGTTATCTTGCTTTCCAAACGGTCCAATCCGACGTCCTAAGAAAACGCCCCGCTGGTTTTCTTTGGGCCGTTTGGGCCCCGCCGCGCGCCGGTCTTCCGCCCTTTTGTCTCCGCCCCTCGGTCTGTCTGGTGTCGTTCTCAGGGTGTCTCCTCCGTCTTGTTTCCGCCTCTCCTCGTTTCTGCGCCGCCCGCGTTTGCTGCCTTGGTCCTTTCCCGCCCCCTCCCTCTTGCCCTGCTCTTTCCCGCCCTATGACCAACTCAAAAACTTGTTCTAAAACAAAGGATTCCAAAAAATCATTAGGGCTCTTCTGGACGCCATACACCCCTAAAACCCATCCCCCCCCCACAAAGTGTTTTCTCAATGCTTATAACCTTCCCAGCCATAAATCTGCAGTTCCGCGATCAAGTGCCTTTGATTTTCAATTACTACAAAAAGTTAACATAAACAATATTAAAAAATACCCCGACCCCTGACAGAGCCCATCATCCGAGAAAAAACTCACATCCCAATCCCTCCCCTTTGTCATGATCTTTCCCTTCCCCCCCAATATCATCACTAAAGGCACCGAAATAAAAGAAACAAAAGCCCCCCTCTTATCACGGACCTTATCTTTTGAACGCCCCCCCATCTACGCTCCACCGACTCTTATTTCCTACTCACCTGTTCTCCTCCCCCCCTGGTTACGCCGAAACCAAACGACCAAAGCGCCCCCCGAACACCAACTTTTATTATTAAATCCATCAACCCTCACTACACAAACAAACCTGTTGCGCAATCAACATTATCTTTACTACATCATCAGCAAACAGATTTTCCCGCGTAATGACCTATCATTTGTCTTCTCAACAAACCCGCCGGCCCCCTCCCTCTGTTTCCCTGGCCCCCTTCTCCCCGCGGCGCCGGCCTGCCCCCCTCCCTTTCCCCCACTCAAACACACAAAAAACCGAGCAGACCAAACAGAATCCACCCCCAAGAAGGAAAAAAAATAGGGAAAACAAAAGAAAAAAAAAAAAAAGACCGATTCGCAACCCCTGGGCGCGGGTCCCAAAGATGGCCACATTGTAATTTTTCTTGTTGTTTACCATCCCACCCCCCTCTTTCGTCTGGCTGCTGCGCCTCCGCGCCCCCTCCCCATCGCTCTCTTGCGGCCGCTTGCCGGGCTGCCTAGCCGCGCCTACTGAGCGCGCCGGTGGGGCCGGCTTCGCGTTCCGCCCCGTGGGAGACTTTCTCACACCATCAGCTACACCGCGTTCCACGTCGACGTTCGCGAACTGACTCTCTGGCGCCAAGCCTTTCAGGACGGTCGCTTCCTACCGGGTCGCCCTTATCCTCCGCAGCTTCCTCCCCCCGCGCCGAGCGCCCCCACCGTCGGCGCCCTCACTCCCCGGAGCCCCGTCCTCGCGCCTCTTTTCCTTCTCTTCCTTGTTCTTCTCCTTTCCCATTTCCCCCCCCCACCCCCCCCACCCCCCCCCTCCCCTTCTGTCCTACCCGCTCCCCCCAGTCCCTCTGCTCTCTTCCTTCTCTTCCTTGTTGCTCATCCCTTCCTTTTTCCCCCCCCCCCACCCTCCCTCACCTCCCTCCCTCTCCCCTCCCACTTCCCTGTCCTCCCGCCCCTCCCCGTCCCTGTGCTCTGCTTTCCTTCCGATTCCTTGTTTCTCTTCCCTCTTCCCTTTTTCCCCCCTCCCCCAGCCTCCTCACCTTCTGCCCTCCGCCCCGCCGCTGGATCCGAGCCTGCCCGCCCCAACGCTTCGCTATGTCTCCTCGGCCGAGCTCGCTCGCGTCTCAGTGGGTCCAAAGCTCTCGAGTTCCCCGCGGCGGCGTCGGTTGGAAAACGCCGGGCTCTCCCCTTCCGTCTGGTGGCCGCGGTCGGCTGTCCGCGCTTGTCGCCGGCTGGAATCAGCCTGTCCGCTTGTGGACGCTCCCTGGTTCGAGGCCACCTGCTCGGGCGCCGGGTCGGTCGGCGCCGGCTCTCGCCATCCCGCGGGGGCCCGCTGACCGCTGCCACCCTTCCCCGCCCCACGCCTGCCCATCAACTTTTCCGGGCTGACCTGCCTCTGGTCGTTGCCGTGTCCGGCTCCCGTCGTCCCCTCCATCTCGGGGGCGGCGCCCGCTCCCTACCCGGCCCCCTTCCCTCCCCCCGCGGGCTCCTTCCTCCCCGCTTCGCACTGTCGGCCCCTCCTCTCCTCCGCCCCGTCCGGTTTGGGTCGGCCTCCCTCTGGCCTTCGCCCGCGCGTTGCCGCCTCTCCCCCCGCGCCCCCGCGTCGGTGCCGCCCGCCGCCGTCCACCCCTGGCCGCCCGCGCTGTGGCGGCCCTTCCTCCCTCGCGTTCTTACGTGCCGCGGCGCGGCCTCACTCCCCTTTCCTTACCGCTCCCGTGGCCCGGGCCCTCCCGTGCCGTGCCACTCCCTCCTGCCTTCACCCTTCCCCTCTTGCCTGCCTCGTTGCTCTCTGGAGCGCGCTGGTGGCCTGGCTTCCCCGGAACCGTGAGCTCTCAACTAAAAGCCTACCCCCGTCCTGTTCCCTTTGTCTGGGTTCCCGCCTAGCGGCGCCCGGCCCTGCCGCCTTCCCCCTGCCCTTCGCGGCACTGCCCTTGTCTCAACGCTTCCCCGCCTGCGCGGCATTCCTCCGAGCGCGTTAGTGTCTCCTGTTCGCACTCCCACCCTATCCCTGCTTCCACGCCCGTCCTTTCGGGCTCCTCCCCCTCTTCCCCCCCTGCTCCGCCGTTTTTGGCCTGTCGCTGCCCCGCCCTCGTGCCCCCGCCCGCCCTTCTTTCATCCGTTGTTCCCCTTCGCCTTGGTCGCTTGTCTGCCGTCTCCCTTCGTGTCTTTCTTTTCCCGTCCTCGCCCGCTGCCGTTTCCTTGCGGGTCCCGCTCCTGCCCTCTCTGGCCCCCCTGCCGTCGTCCGCATCCACTTTTGCTGCACGTCGGCTTTGGGTGTCCCTCTACAACTCTCTCATCATCAGTCTCTCTACTCAATCATACTCATCTCTCTCTCTCATTCTCTCTCAGTCTCTCATCCGTTTGGCGCCTCCCTTCCCCGGCTTTGTCGCCTGCACCCGGTGAGTCCCCCCTGGTTACCTGGCCCTGCCCCGCGCCCTCCCGCTAGCCTCCGCCTTAGGTTCCTCCGCGGTTTGGGTTCCTCTCCGCCGGTGCGCGCCTTAGCCGAGGTAGTCCCCCCTTTTTCCGCCTGCCTCCTTGACCTCCCTTTGCCCGCTTTCCCCTCAGTTTCTCCCGCTCCTTTCCAGACCTCTTTTATATGTCCTCCCCCCCTCCTCCTCCCACCTATCCCCCTTTTTCGCCCCTTTCCTCTTCGCCCTCTCTTTGCTCTTTTCCGCGCCGCCCGGCCTTTCTGTATCCTCAACCGACTCCCCCCCCCTCCCTTCTTCTTGTTGCTCCTCCTCCTGTGTTTGGACCCGTGCTATGCCGTTTCCCCTTCCTGACCGCACCTCCTGTGTTTCCTTCGTCCGCCTCCCCCGGGCTTCTCTCGCGGCGGCTCTCCCCCGGCGCTTCCGTGTCCCCTGCCGGGTTCCCTTCTCTTTTGCTCTTTGGCCCCTTGCGCCCGCCGCCCGTCGTTGCGTCCCTGGCTCCGCCTTCCCTCTTTCGTTCTTCTTTCCCTCTTTCTTTCGCCCCTCCTCCCTTTTTTCGGCCTTCGTCCCCTCCCCCGCGGTTCCCCCTCGCCCTCTCTCTGCTTTCGCCCTTTCCGTCCGTGACCTCGTTTCTTCCTCCTTTGCTTTCTGCTTTCGGCCCCCGCTTTGCCCCGCTGTTCGGCCCTCGTTTCTGGCCGGCGCTTGCCCCTGCCGGGTCCTGCCGCCCCTCTGTTGCCTCCGTGGTTGCCTTCCCCCGGGCCCTGTCCTGTCCCCTCCGCCCGTGCTTGGCCGTCGTCCCGTCCCGCCCTTTGTTTTTCCCCCCCCCCTTCCTTTTTCCCTGCCCTCGCCTTCTTCTCCTCGCTTCTCACTCTTTGTCCCCTTTTTACGGCTTTGTCCCCGGCCCCCCCTTTTCTGTCCTCTCCCTCGCCCTGCTTCCGCCCGTGCGGCCGCCCCCGCCCGCTTTTTTTCCACCCCGTCCTTCCTTTCCCTCCCAAAGGGGTCGTCCTCTTCCCCCTCGCTTTTCCCCTCGCCCGTGCCTCTGACCTAGCCTCCCCCCTTTGCCGTTGTCGCTAAATGCGCTTTGCCTTCCCCCTCACCCCTGCCTTTTTTCGCGTCCGCCCTGCCGTTCCCGCCCTCCGCCCGTCTTCTGCCGTTCTCCGCTCCTCCCGCCCTCCGCGCGCCGTTTTCCCTCCCGTCTATTTCCCGCTTCCCCCTCCCGCCCCGCCGCCCTTGCGCCCTCTTTCCCGTTCCTCCTCCGGCCCGTCCCCCGCTCCCTCCCCTCACCCCTTCGGGCCCCCTCTTCCTCCTCCTCCTTCTCCTCTTCTCGCGCCTCCTGCTCCTCCCCCCGTCTTTCTTTGCCCCCGCTCTTCCTCCTCACGTTTGTGCTGTCTCTTCACCCCGCCCCTTCTGCCCCCGTCTTCGTCCTTAATCGCTTCTGGCCTGCTCCCTCTCTCGCTCGTTTTCTTTTGCGTTTCCCCTTCCTCTCTCTGCTTGTTTCCGCTTTGTTTCCTCCTCCTCTCGCTCCCCCGCTGCTGCGCCGTTTTCTTGCGTTGTCTTTTGTGCTGGTTGGTCCGGGCCGCTCCGTTCTTGCCGCCCAGTCAACAAGCCCCCCTCCCCACCTGTTCCTTTGTTTGCCGCTGCCCTCCTTTTCTTCTCGCCCGCGTCTGCCTTTCCTCTTTACCCCTCATGGCCCTCTCCTGCTCTTCGTCCTCTCTTACCTCCTTCCCTCTCATCTCGCGCCATCCCGGCGTCTGCCTTCTCGGGCTTGCGCCCCCGTCGGCCGGTTTCTCCTTCTCTTCGCCCCTTCCCCCCGTTTTTTCCCTTTTTTTCCCCCTGCTCCCCCCCTCCTCTTCTGCCGCTTCTGTCCTGCTGCCCTCACTTCCCCCTCTTGCCCCGTGGCGCGCCGGGGTCCCTCTGTGGGCCCTGCCGCATTCCCCCGCCCGGCTTCCCTTTTCTTTCCCCCCTTGCTTTCCTCTTCTCTGCTGGGCTCCTGTGCTTCTTTTTTTCCCTGTTGCCTCCTCTTCTCTGTCGCCTCCTCCCCCCCCTCTCCCCTCCTCCCTCTGTTTCTTCTTTCCCTCCTTGCTCCCCTCCCCGC
Organism: Gryllus bimaculatus; assembly: GCA_017312745.1. Taxonomy (NCBI): domain Eukaryota; kingdom Metazoa; phylum Arthropoda; class Insecta; order Orthoptera; family Gryllidae; genus Gryllus; species Gryllus bimaculatus. The sequence goes on along the minus strand of BOPP01000854.1, from coordinate 742 downwards.
ACACTGCTCCGACTTTAGACTCCGCCGCTGCCGCGGTCCCCCGTGCTGCTCCAGGTTCTCGGCCCCTTCCCCGCCCCGGTCCCGCCCGTGCCCGGCGCCCCCGCGCTGCCCTCTCCCCCGCTTCTCCCCTTGTTCGGTGCCGTTCTTTCGCCCTCGCCGCTGGCGCCCCCGCGCCCGCGCCTGCGGCCTGTTGCTGCCGCGCCCGCGGCGGCGGCGTTTCCCTGCCGGCCCCGGTGCGCCCTTTGCGGGTCTGCGCCCCCCCCCGCGCTTTTCCCCTGCCGCGGCGTCGCCCCGTCCGCTTCCCGCCCTGGTCTGCGCTCCCTGGCGCCCCGGCCCCCCTCCCTATAGCCACGCGTAGGGCCCTGCCCCCCATCGGAGCCCTACCACTCTATAGTATAAACGCGTCCCGCTCCCCGTCGCCACTCACAGACCCGGTGCTCTGGCCGACAGTGTTTGCACCGCGTCGAGCCAGCTGCTGATCACCTACCTCGCTTTCGCCCCGGTCTACCCTTCTGCCCGCGCCGCCGTTCCCCCCCCCCCCGTGCTTCCGCGGTTCCTGGGCCCGGTGTCCCCCCCTCCCCCGTCCTGCGCTCCCCCCGCGGGGTTGGCTCTGCCGGCCCCGCCTGCTCTCTCCCTGGCCGCGTGTCCCCCCGCCGTCCCCGTTCCGCCCCGCGCGCTCCGTCTCCGCCCCCCCGCCCCCCCCCCCCGCCGTCCTTCTTCGCCCGCGCCCTGCCCCGCTGGT
>BOPP01000853.1:0-12027 GCA_017312745.1 Gryllus bimaculatus | reverse complement strand
TTGGTCGCTAACGTCTTGTAAAAGCGAGGCATCCTGGCTCTACGAGTCTATCTCACGCCATTTGAAGATCCATATCCGTTGCTACGTGTTTCATTATTCGCTCAATGGAGAACAATATGGCAGCGAGAGATTTACATAGGCACAAACCACCCTCAAGAGCGCATCTTGTTTGAATACCAGGACTTTAGGGATACGATCCTGGAGGAAGATGGGCGAGTTACGGGTATTTCTTGCAAATTAATATTTCGCCGAGTCGTTTCTGAACTCTTATCAAGACCAAGCAGTCAATCGTTGCGGTGTAGCAGAGCGAAGGCAGCGACTTGTTTGCACAGCTTTGAGTCAGTTCGGCTGCCGGCTGTCCCGTCCCGTCCCGTCCCGCCCTGGCACACGCTGCTCAGGCGATAAACTCGCCGGCCCCTCGCTCAGGAGGTCGACGTCTTGCGCGGACCTGTTTGAAAAGGCGCGTGATTTTAATTTCAATGAAATTTCCGTTCCCTCGGATCTTTGTAACGGCGAAAATATGTGACAAAGGAAGTCTGGAATTTTTTTCTTCTTCTTCTCCTTCTCGTCCTCCTTCGCCTTCTGCTTGTCGCGCGTGGGGGACTTTGAAGGCACGTGCCAGGTGCCCTTTCAGCCGGCGAGGGCCCCCCCTCCCGCGGCCGCACCGCACAACTTCCTCCGATTTCAAAAAGAAGAGGAGGAGGAGGTGGAGGAGGAAGAAAGCGGCGGCGGCGTCCGTAGGTGCACACAAAGCCACCGTGCGGGACATGACCCTCTCGCGCGGGCGCGGCCGTGGGCACGGGGTTTCTTCCCCGCCTCCGGCTGCCTGCCCCTGCGGGCGCGGTTCCCAGGCGCTCGACCCAGGGCTCCCACCGGCCGCCGCGGGGGCCCCTCCCCCAGCCCTCCGCCCTGGCACCGCGCGGCCTGGGAATGCCCTTTTCCCTACGTGCTTTACACATGTCGCTACTTCTACTGCCTTACGGGGAAAGCAACTAGAGCGGCGGGGACTATTCTATTTCCCCTCCTTAGTACCTCTGTAGAGGTGTTTATTTTTGTAAATTGAATACATTGCGCTACTGCCTTACTACTGGCTCACGCAGATGGGAGTGGAGAGCCACTCTATTTCCCTATCAACCCTACTCCCCACAATACAGTACCTCTGTGGAAACGCAATTTATTTTTGTAAATTGAATACATTGCGCTGCTGCCTTATGGCTTATGCAACTGGGAGCGGGGGGCTGTACTATTTCCCTATATCCCCTTCACAGAACATGTGGGGGAGGGACGATCATTTATTTTTGTAAGTTGGATACATTGCGCTACTGCCATACGGCTTATGCAAGTAGGAGTTGGGGGGGGGGCATTCTATTTCACCTGCACTGTTCCTCTGTGGAAAGGGAATTTGTTTTTGTAAATTGAAAATATTACGCTACTGACTTGTGGCTGACGCAGCTGCGATGGGGCTATTCTATTTCCCCTCCACAGTACCTAGTATGTAGAGGCGGGAATTTATTATTGTAAATTGGATACATTGCGTTACTTTCTTACGACTTATGCACTGCTAGAGGAGCCGCGGACTTCATTCGTGCTTCATACATTACCTCAATGCCCTGAGCAAAGCGCAAGGCCATTGTTAGGTGTCGTTGCAATACTTTCGATACTTGTACCAGTATTTTTGTTTACAATTTTAGAGATTTTGATATGTGCTGGTTCAAGGATATTTTCGTTTAGTATACTAGAAATATTGATTTACACACTCATACATTGGTGTATTAGAGATATACGAAATATTCGGTACTGGCATATTGAAAATCTTATGGTGTCGGTGCAGTATCGGTAGAAGAAACAAAATTAGTTGCACACCGTATACATATTATATGTTCTTTCTTCCCGTTTTAGAATTACAAATGCCATCATCATAGTATGATTTATTATGTATTTCTTATTGTTTAGTAAAATTAGTGAAACTAAGCTTTAACGATAAAAGAAAAATTTCAAAGTTCTGGAAAGTTTTTGAAAGTAAGTGAAATTTAATATTGGTATTTTGACATTGTATGTTTTAGATAATTATAATTATCACTGTAATGATTGTTATTTTGTATTAGTCTACTATCTCGATGAGCGATTTTGGCTCAATGTTCCTTTATCCGCAGAACAAAAGTGGTTTATTCTGCTTGCGGGAAATAAATGTAGAATTTATCGTACTACCTAAAGTTTTCATGCAAATAAATAAACGTATATCTGCTCTGCAGTTCAAATCATGTAATGATGACATTCAATGCTCAATTTTGTAAATACTATACAGGAGATTTGTAAAATGGAAGATTTAGAATCGGTGTGCAGTTTTGTGGATAAAAATAACGAAATCTCTTCGAGCTAGAATACCTTCTTGGAGTAAAATAAAATATTTCCCCTTGACACCGACACACTACTGTGTCTGAAACTTCCTTTTACACAATAGAATTGCAAAGCGTTGTATTCGAACAGACTTTAACATCCATGAACATACAAATTGTTTTGAGGAGGAATGAAATAGTTTCGAGATTTCCAGTAGAATATGTTAACTGGAAACCTGTTAACACGTAGCGTGAGACACAGCAGGGAGGGTCGAGCAGCTTGAATGTTATTACTGGAACCTCCATTTTCCGGTAAATTTTTATTAAATATTTTGCGTTCACGTTTGCGATGCATACCGAGGTGTAGGCTTCCGATGTTCCCATAAACATAAATTTTTCAGGCAATATTGGAAGAATCAAGAACAATTTTTTTCCTCTTAATTTCTCTTTTTTCATCATCATTTTCAATACTAAAACAAACATTAGCAACAGAGCTAGGTCGAATTCAGCCACTGTCTGGAGAATTATCGTGACAGGCTACTCCCATCGGTAGTTTTCCGTAGTTTCTTCGTTCAATACCAGGCGAATGTCGGAGCAGTTCTCTAAAAACGGGCCACGGCCCGCGCGCGATCATCCCTATCTCTTCCTTGTCTTGTTCCCACCCCTTACTCACACACTCACACACACACACACGTACATGCACTATTATACCACACATGCAGGAGACCAGTCGAGAGCTTTGAGCTTTGAGGTGCCCCGCTGGTGGGAGTTGATGGGAGTGGTGGCTGGTGGGAGACAGCTGGTTGGGGAAAGCCCTACATGCCTACGTACGTGAGCCCCGGATATCGGCATCCTGCAGGGGTAATCACCACCACATCCCACGGTATAACATGCACTACTCTTGTGGGAATAATGACCTTAGCAGTTGATGCGCCCAAAATTACTAATCAATCAATACTATAAAACTGTTCCGGAAGACTGTGTGCTTTTTCTAAGAAAATACTCGTATGATTATGGCAATTCAATGTGGAATATTATACGCTGCGGAAATTGAGATGAAATGAGACGAGATGGAAAGAGTATTAATTAATACGTGTGGGTGTTATCGTTAAGATATTGATCATCTTTAGTACGTGCCATTGTCTATTCTTTGGGAAGCATCGCTACGAATGTTTTATCAGTCAGATCTCATGTGGTGCCACGCATGCATACCACTGATTTCATGTGGTACCACGCATTCATAGGTCATACCATGTCCAAAAAGATTCCGTTGTAGATTGGTCTAAGATTATTTATCGCAAAATTGAAGGTGATCACTTAAAATGGTTTTAAACTCTTCTTCTGTAGTTGTCAAAAATGCTATCTTGCTGATCTTATGCTGTAACTTATTATTCTACAACAGATACGCTTTTTTAATCACATATACACCGCGATTATTATTTATATCAAGTACTACTTTTTAGTATTCTTTTTTATAATTCAACCGAAGCGTTTACACGTAATACTTATATGCATATTTTGAATTTATATAAAGTTTGGAATAATTATTCTTATTTTAGGTCTTGGACTTCGTTTCCATATTTTAAAAATATATTACATAATTTCTTTTTGTAATCCTTGTAGCTAATATTGTTTTTTTAATGAAATAATCTATGAAAAATCTATAATATATTGGAATTATATTGCATTTAATGAATTGTATTTCTTTGAAACTGTTTTAGTTGTAATACAAGCCCAATTTTAAACATGTTTAGGAAATATTCAATTTCTATGTATTTTCTCTTTGATTTAAGCATTTCCAATTGTTTTAAAATTAAGTGAACTTGATTTTTTAAGGAATTAAGTAATAAAATAGAAATGTCATATATTTTCGTGCTGCTTAGAAAATATAGTCATTCATTGGAGACATGCCCATAAATGCGGTTCAATGACATACTTTTATCACTACGCTCCCCTCGAAATGCAGGCACGTTGGTATGTAACAGAACTCAACCCCTCTTTTCATAATAAAAATGTCAGAACTAAGAGTATTCTTGTGCAAGTTCAGGTAGGGATGAATGGACCTAAAGTTAACATACACGTAGTATCTCTCTTTTAAAATTCCAACATTGCTATTTACGTGGAATGGCCTCATTGAGAAAACTGCACATAACCATCAACCTTGGTCAAACACGTATTTCAAGCATTTTGACAAACCGGATGGGTCCTTTAGAAATCTGGTCAACCCTAGTTTTACACTGTGCCAGGTACTTTGCCCATTTAGCGAGAATTTCGTGGTGTTTGATAGATAGGACAAGGTCGTGAGAACTCCGTACTGCAAATGGTTAGCATACTGTTAACTGTCCCTCCCTTTTCATCCAGATATTGCTTGGAGATTTTCCATCCTCGTTATTGTCAGCAACTCGTTAAATGGAACGTTAACGTATGTAAGAACCGTGATGGCAGGTTCTCTAAATTCTATTTTCCTTACTATGAAGGACTTCTGTGATTGGATCTGTCCGGTATTTTGAAATATAATTTTAATAATAACAATAATAATAATAATAATAATAATAATAATAATAATAATAACTTTACAAAATTGACAGGAAATCTAACAAAATATTTAAGCCTATTAATGTGCAATAACAATTTTGGACCTAGTATGAACAAGTGGTGCTACAGAATGGCACAGACATTCTTGTATTAGTTTTCTAATTTCTTTGGTCTGGGCTAACTATTCTAATGTGCTAGCAACCATTTATCACCACCCAAGGTACATTGTTTAATTTTTTCTCAATTTTACGTTTTCTTAATATACTTGTATTATGAATTACTTTTAAGTCTATTAAAGCAAAGCAAAACCTCGTCCTAAATAGCAATTTTCATTGAAAAAATTGGAGCGGGGTTTTAGAAAATGGCGTTTAAGCGTCACTGTAAACGCGAAATCAGGTCTTTTTCACAAAAACTTTTTGAGTTTTCGAAAAGCTTTCTTAGAAGGCATTTGAATACGGCGTCGGGCGGAACGGGCGGACGGGCGGACGGGCGGACGGGCGGACGGGCGGACGGGCGGACGGGCGGACGGGCGGATGGACGGGGTGAACGGACAGACGCATTGCAGAGGGCCGGAAATTTGAAAAAACAAAAACAAAAAACAAAAAACAAAAAAACAAAAAAAAAACCTTTTTCGATATCAGGGGACTCCAAAACTCTTGTATACACGTACGTATACAAGAAAGAAGAAAAACTAACTTATTTCCTACCAGTATGTTGTGTCCTATGAATTTAGTGGACGACGTTTTGGCGGAAGAAAAATTAATACAAATTATGTTCAGAAATACTTATACGAATTACAAAAATGATGCATGCAGAAGATTATGAAACGGCCCACACCACAGCTGATGAAGCTAACGAAAAAGCATGAGTGAAAATGAAACCATACAAAGGAAATTGAGAACTAAAATACATTTTTAATACAAATGTCCCTTTATCTTTCGAAAAATTTAAAGTTTCTCTCATCGAATAAACCTACCAAGTTTCGGGGCAAACAATTTTTCAGATGAAATCAAATAAAAGTAGTGAGGAATTTCTCTTGATTTATTTCTTTTTGAATGTTTTTTTCCTAAGAAGGAATTTCTCTGAAATTTTTAATCATGACATTTTAACAGTACTAACGATTGATTTGTGGAAACTGTATTGTTTAAAAATGTAATGCTTCTTAACATCTATGAAATTTCGCAAATTTCAGGCTAAAGCCTCTTTTCATGTTGATTCGTAGTAGTAGCAGCAGCGTGTTCATGAATAATGGAAGATGAACCTTTTTTGTCAGGGAAACATGGCAGGGTATGACTCGTGTAGCTTCAAGAACATAGAAATCAATAAATGTTTTATGCAGTACTCCGCTGAGAAATTAGTACCTCAGAAGTGATAAGTCATATAATGCTTGTTTTAATCAATGACGTGATAAGTTGTAATTGAAACAAAGACACTGTCATATTTAGTCATTTTTCACTTTACAACAAATCATTGATAGTGGAAAATCCCAAAATGCAACAGAAACTTAAAATGCAACAAAATGGAACAGAATATTTTCTTCGATTTTTAGCTAAACTTCTCGTAAAATATGAATTAAGTAACATTTATAAAATGATTTGCACTATAATAAGAATTTAGCTCTTGTGTGGTCTACGACTAGCATGAAGAGGATATCAGATAAAATAATTTGTGAAGTGCGAATAAATAGGAAGAATGAATGGTTATGTATATAATGAAAGTAGTATGAATAATGTGTGAATGTAGAAAAATAAACAATTTACCAACGATATAAAATAATAATTTCGTAGAATATATAAAATAGAACTAGAAAACTGATTTTAATGTTAGTAATGCCAAAGTGCAATTAAGATAACTTTAGGTCTAGATTGTAAGTTAGTTGTAAGAAAAAGCACCGCCTGTAGCTGCTTAAGCCGCAAGGCAGCAGCGTATTATAAAAAAAAATATTCATAGAAAATAAATTCCCCTTCTTCACAGGGATACTGTGGAGGGGACAAAAGAAAAAAAGAAAGATAAAATAATTTTAGACAAACTGTAAAATTTTCAAAACTATTGAAAATGTGGTCACTCAAACGTCAAATGTCTGATTCTTATATAAAATTGATTAGATCACGAATGAGAGATAGATTTGAGTAAGTCATGAGTATTTACTCGTACCTTGAACATAATTTAATAAAAAGAGACAAATTAAAAAGACAGCATTTACTGAACTTATACGTCACCGATCATAGGTGAATCTGCAAGTTATTAAATAAAAAATATTGATGGGTATGTGAAGATGAAACATACTACTGTTTGTATAGAAGTACAAAACACAAAGTCACCAACAGATAATTCAAAGAGTTTTGTGATTGGGGATTTTTTTTTTAAGAATTAATACTTGAGGTTCGTTAGGTTCCAAATTGTTCCTTGTTGTTGGCATTGATACTGAAAATCGTGTTGAACCAAGAATCGCAGCGCCTTGTCTGTGTTCGCCCCTGAGCTTGAGAAGAGCGAAGGAGGATTCGAAGAAGGAGATCAAGAGGAATGAAGGATATTAAATGGCGGCGGATCAGTTTGTGCTACTCCTTCGGCTAGGTTTAGCCAGAGTCAGCAATCCCGCTCACTCTGAAGCGACTCTGGCCACGACATCCTAGGGTTCGAGACCGACGTTAGCCGATTTTCAACTCCAGCTAATTAGTTATGTCCAATTCAGCCGCACTCTGGAGGACAATTCTAGCGGTAGGCAGAACCTCGAGCAAATCCAGTGGCGAGTTTAAAGGTACGCGGTCGCGTGGGTCGCCCAGGGAACCATAGGACGCTGAATTTAGCAACGTCAAATTTCTTAAAAAAAAAACAAAACTTTTGGCAACCTTATTTGGTATTTTACTCTTTCCGGGGTCCTTGTGGATGCACAGATATCTCGTGTGATAGTGGTGTCGGTAGATATCACATTTATCGTGCCGTCAATGAAATTTCTGAACATTTCCTAATATTGAAATATCATTGAAGATTTTCCAAACAATTTCTTTTGTAATGCGCACGGAGAAAGATCATTTTCAGTTTTTAAGGGTGTAGAAAATTGATTAAGAAATACAACAGAAGAAGATCGACTAAATAACTTGGCCATTTTGTACACAAAGCCGCACATTTTCAATCGTATTGACACTGTCAAAATAATTGATTTTGATAACAAATGCTTTTGCAGTAAATAAAGCAAGGCTGGAATGAATGTAAAATGGTTTTTAAATAAATGTAATGTGTAACGGTGTAAAATTTTTCTTTAACTTCCTTTTTTTCGTAAGTACCTAGATGAGTGTTTTCTTGCAAATTGAGTTTGAGAGCCCCAAAATGTTTACCGCTTGGGACCTCCATTCGACTTGAGCCGCCACTTCGCGTATTGTAAGTAGGGACTCTAGCACGAGGGCTGCACTGCTCGCTGCGCAGCCTGGGCGGCGGCGGGGGGCGGGCCGCACCGGGCGATGGCGGCGGCGGTTCAGGGTTTTCCCTGGGATCGATCTTGCGTCTCGACCCTTCCCCGCAGCCGCCTCCGTCACCGCCGCCGCCGCCTCACAATGGCCGAAAACGCCGTTCTCATGGAGCATGGGATGCGCGGTCCAATTGGAAGGTAGCTCAGGGCATGAAGTGATCTCACTGCAGGGTCTCTGACCGAGAGGTCCTCGGGTTCCACTCCTAACGGTGTCAGGATGTTCGATCCTAGCTTGATAGCTAGGTTACATTCAGCCATTATCTGGAGGGCAATTTTAATGGCCGGTTGCTCTGAGAGATACCTTCCCGTGGTTTCTACGAAGGTCCACGGTCTCCATCAGGCGAATGCCGAAGCACTACGAACGAGCCACAGACCGCCCGCGATCTTTCCTTCCTCTTCCTTCACCTATCCTCACCCCACACACTTACACTTCCATGCACTATTCTACCACATATGCCGGGAGACCGGTCGGGAGCTTAGAGCTGGTCCAGGTTAGGGTGGTGCGCAGCTGGAGGGAGATAGCTAGTTGGAGAATTCCCCGCCAGCCGGATCTCGTCATTCAGCGGGGAAATATCACCGCCACATCCCGCGATGAAACCATGCCCTTCACTTACGGGACTTGTGATTTTAGCGGTTGTCGCGCCGGAATCAATCAATCCAGCTGGAAGGCAGGTGCGGGAGGACACAGGTAGGACCCGCCAGCGGGAGGGTTGCTCCGATTAAAACGTAAGGGGTTCTAACTTTTGATCAGCCGGGACGCGGTTATCCAATCGGAACTTTCGTTGCAACTTAAATTTGATGACGGAGTTCTCGATTGGATAAACGTGCCCCAGCTGATCGGAAGGCAATTCACCCTTCATTTTAATCGGAGCGTAGCGAGAGCGACTGAGCGCCCAACCGGTCGTTGGGTGGAGCGCACTGCTCGGTCTGTCAGGGGACTGTATCGTTAATTTCACGCCGAGCATTGAAAAAAAATCAAAAATGTCTTATCTCCCCTCTACCAAAAAGAATGTACTTAAAGAAAGAATGAAAGAAATAAAGAACAAAAGAAAGAAAGAAAGAAAGAAAGAGAAAGAAAGAAAGAAAGAAAGAAGGAAAGAGGTAGAAAGAAAGAAAGAAAGAAAGAAAGAGAAAGGAAAAAACAACTTGACAGGTGTTAACCCGCAAATTCCTCAATTTGAGAAAATGTCCTTCGGCCTCGAAGACACTACTGAGTAGCTTTTGATCCGCTGACTGTTAATCTTTTATTTCTATATGTGTATGTGTGTGTGACGGGAGAGAATGAGTAAAGAAAGATCGCCATGATCCGTTTTCTGGAGTACTGCCCTGGCATTTGCCTGATAATGACCGGAGAAACGACGGAGACTGCCGGTCGGTGCGGCCGGCCGGCCACTAGTATTCTCTACCCTAGACAGTAGCTGAGTTCAACCTCTTCGGTTTGCTTGCCAGCTGGGCCTCGGCAGAGGCTGCATTACCGTGCTTTGCTGCCCTTACTACGAGCATGATGTTTGGCGGGCAATCTAAAGCAAATATCAGATTTCATTTCTATAATTTTGATACTTTTCCGTCCGATACTTGTAATGACTGGATAGTTTTAATGAGATGAAATTTGGATGTTGGGCGACTTAAATGCGTGGAAAAAGCGCTCAGCTGATATGACGCTCTATCCCCTTCATTTATTCATTTTGAGTTGGTGGCAAGTGAAGATTGCGTCACTGAAAAAACTGCTGCTATTGCATGACACGGAAACCACTGACGAAGTCAGTGCGTGTCTCCTAAACATCGAGATCAAAGAATTTCGGTACAACATATAGCTATGTTGTACCGATGTTACCAAGTTAATGTCGAAAATTGAACGATGACGTAATTAACACTTCATAACGAATTAAGGCGTTATTTTTTCAGAAATATCGCATGCAGTTTCATTATCCATGTAAACTCATTTATCTTGCGTTGAATAACTCGATAAATTTCGTAAAAACTGACATGAAACCGATCTGGAGTATGATTGATTCTTATGCCTGAATTGTGACATATTGCATAAAGAAATGATCGTAACATCGCATAAAATCAAGGGAAAGAAGTTCTTAGAAATTAAAATGCCTATTGCTGAATGGAAACGGACGATTCCCACGATTATGTGCCCTTTCCTGGTTCACATTGGCAAGCTGTGGTCAGTAGGAACGTCCTGCAACTCCAAATCCAACACGTGTTAGGTCACGAGATCTCACGCGAAGCGTGGGGCGAGGTCGAGCGATAAAAGCACGAGCGCTTCTGGCAGCGGAGGGGGGGGGACGGAGCACGCGAAGGACATGTACCCCTCCAATTATTTTGTAGTAGGTACGCCCAGTAGTTTTATTATAATTTCAGTTTTTACTAAAGACACTTGCAGAATCGCACTTAACGACGATATTTATTGAGCACTAGCAGAACGCGGCAGACGTTGTCCTGCTCTCACTCTTTCCTCTCTCTCTCTTTTTGACTCTGTCTCCCTCTCTTTCCCGCCTTTCTCTTTCCCACTCTCATGATCTCTTTCCCTCTTTTCCCTTTCTCTCTTTTCCCTCCCTCTCTTTTCCCTCTCTCCCTTTTCCATCCCTCTCTTTTCAATCTTCCCTTCCACTCTTTCCCCATCTCTTTTTTCTCTTTTGTCATTTTCCCTTCCTCTCTTTTCCCCTTTCTTTCCCTCTCTCTTTGCCCTCTCTTTTACCCCTCTCCATCTTTTGTCCTCTCTCATTTTCCCCTTTAATTACTTCCATATCTCTCTTTTCCCTCAATTTTTCTTTCCCTTTTCCCCTCTCTTTTTCCCTCTCTTCGAAAATGCGACGTCTTTCTTTACGGTTCTTTGCTACATACGAGGAAAAAATAAAGAAGAAATTTCGAGACTTTTTGAGAAAATAATTGTTAAAATTGTTTAAAAATTGCCTATGTTTGACGCTAAATTACGTAAAAGCTACTCATAGTTTCGAAAAATTGAACATGGCCATCTTTGAAGATCTGTGTTTGATGAACGGATTTCATTAAGTAATATAATTTTATCTTCAACCTTGATGTATACGAAGAACAATTTGAACTTTTACAATTTTCGAAAATTCAGGGAGTGGAAAGAAAATTCGTTCTATGATATTTCTTTAAGCTCCATCTGTCGAAAAAGAATTAAACAAAAAATTTGGAGCAATTTTCTGAGAACATTTATAAAATGTTGATGAATCTTCATGTAAAGAACATCAAAAATTAAAATATTTATTTCAAATTCAAGGGGTTGCTACATCAGTCAAATCGATCTAGAAATATACATTTTGATGACAATTCTGCTTATGATTTCGCTACTAGCGTTGTTAAGACATACGTACGGAGACATTTTACAGTAATCCAATTTTAAGCTTTCAGGGACCCACCAAATATGGATTCTGATCACACATCAGATTATTTCTGGCACAGCAATAAGGGTATTTCTGGCAATAATTTACTGTTTGTTCCCACAACATTACAATATTTTCCATATACTGTGTAAGCAGTAGGTGAGAAAGTAAAATATATAGACGGTATTACTTATATAAAACGTGTTATTATGTTTGTCATTATGTTATGATCACCGCCGTTATGTTAGTAGGTTTTCCTGGTTGATTTCCGTCGTCAATATTCTTAACAGCTATTTAACGTCAATATAACGAATCATGTTCTGAGGATTTA
>BOPP01000852.1:0-12030 GCA_017312745.1 Gryllus bimaculatus | reverse complement strand
TTGAGACACCGCCCCCACCACCAGGAATATCTGCGCACGCGCCAACGCGCCAGCAGCAACGGCTAAGCTATAGTGCGACCACTTAGAAGAGACAAAATGGACTGCGCATGCTCGAAAAGAGACGGAAGGAAGGTTCTCTCTTTTAGGGGCTCCGCATTGAGGACCCCGCCCCCACCACCAGGAACACCTGCGCACTCGCCAGCCGCACAGGCTAAGCTATGGTGCATGGTGGACAACATGGAAGAGAAAAAATGGACTGCGCATGCGCGACGAGTGGCGGAGGGGAAGGTTTCCTCTCTTAAGGTGGCTCCACACATGCGCTATTCGGCAAAACCTGAGCAATCGCTCACCGAATCCCTGCTAGTGAGGAAGGGAACATTCGGCATTCGCCCAACCCACTGAGTGTCAGTGTAAAGACACATCAAGGGTGCGAACATTCGCCGAACACGTCAGCTGCTAGAGATTGGGCGAGCAGTAGATCGCTGCTCGGCGAATGCCGAATGTGTGGAGCTGCCTTTAGAGGCTCAACTTCCCGGCCTTGAAGAGCCTGGGCGGGCGAGGAGAAGACAGAGTGTGTTATCTAGGCTATCCGGCACGAGCCGCGTCACTGACATGGTATTGCTGGCAGTACGCTCTGAGGAAGGCCTCAATACGCTGGCCGAAACGTTAGGCACCATACGATCCGCGTCAGTGACGCGGCTCGTACCAGATAACCTAGACAACACAAACTCCGGGCTTGGAAGCCTACGCAACCAGAAGACAGACTGGCCTTGACGAACGTCACGAACTAATGAACTTCACGAAGTTGCAAGAGCGAATCAGTTGTCGTTGTAGGCGGTGCCCGAGTTCGAGTTCCCCTTAGGCAGCAGAGGGCGATGGCAGAGCCACGGCTCCCGAGTAAAGCGATGCCATGATGGTATTTTTCTAAGTGGTCGAGCTACAACCACTTGCACACGCGTTTATACGGCGGTTTTTTTAAGAAGGCCATTCAATAATTAAAGAGACAAATTGGTCCGGAGGAAAAAACAGTTGGTAGGATAGCTTTGGTAATTTTAGGATTAAGTTGGCATTACTGGGGTGAGCTTAGATCATCTCGTGGATCAGCATTGTTATGTTCATAACCTCAACATTAAGTTCGACGATGGCGAGTCCACCGGAGCATTATACATTGGTTGAACACTGCTCTATTACTTGTTGTTTACTTGAAGGTGAAAAAACAGCTAATATATACTTTAGAAAGCTTAGAATATATGGTGAAAGTAGTGTGAATCGCGGGAATATTTACAAGTGGGTAGAACAGTTTAAAGGTGGTCGAGACTAGGTGACTGACGAACACCGTTCCGGCCGCATCAGCAGAAAAAGGCATGTTGACTGTGTTTTGGCACGCTGAAGGTGCGGTTTTTGTGATTATCTGGAAGAATAGCGTACAATAAACAAACAATACTACTAAGATTTGCCTTTGAACAAGGTGAAGGCAGCCACGAGCGAGAAACGTTGTGGATATAAGAGGAGAAGTGTGATTTTGCAACGCAAGTCCTCACACTGCTCAACAATCCCGTGAAATCATCGACAAAATGGGTTGGGAGATAGTGCTTTAACACCCTTACTGCCCCGATTTAGCACCATCGGATTTCCTTTTCTTTCGTCGACATAAGAAGGCATTATATGGTAAGAAGTTCCAGGATAACGAGGATGTCCAAAAATTGTGGGAAAATGAAAGAGGATTTTGCAGCCGGTATAAAAACGCTGGTAACCCGTTGGAACACGTGAATAAATGTTGGTGGGGATTATATTGAAAAGTAGAAAAAGTCATGTTTTGGAAAAATGAACTTTAACCTCTCCAGACTAAAATGTCTCTTTAATTATTGCATGCCCCTCGTACACAGCTGCCTCTCAAGAACCGTCTTCACGATGGAATATGTTACGACATATCGCGTCTTTACGATGGAATATGTCACGGAGTTTTGCATCTTTCTCGGTCGTACCTCTAGATGTCGCTAGCTGTATCAAGCCCTACTTGATAGGTCGCATCTAGCGGCATGACCGAGAAAGATACGAAACGCCGTGACATATTCCATCGTGAAGACGGGCCTCGAGATGCATATACAAATCGCACTATAAAACATCAGCACTCGTGCAACTCAAGCACACAACTGCACCTAGTCCTCATGCAGAACGGAACAAGCACAGACCTCACCGCTTGGGGGCAACAATACAAGACTCGTGCACCCAACGGCTGAGGCTAAATGAAAATACCATCTATGGTTACAGCGCAGGGCTTACGCACGCAGTGAGCACACACGTCAGCACCAATTGTAACGGCACTAAGCACTTGCACCCGCAAATAAGGCGACGCACTCCTGCATCGCAAGCACACGGCAACAGCACAACTTAACGGACGTGCACAACGGCAACAGCACATACGCCCAGCATTCACGACAATAGGACAGGGCTCACACACTCTACACTCGAGGCAACAGCACTTTCAGCAAGAGCACTTTCTTACTGCTTTCAGCAGGAGTACGAGTTAAATGCGAAAACCACATACGGCCACTGTACACGCCTGGCGCGGAGCAGATGCCCAAGTTACCGCTAACAGTTACAGCACTAAATTCTTGCACTCTCATTCATAGTAACAGCGCTCATGAAAATCAACCTCACTGCAACTACTTCTAAAGAACTGGCGCAGTGGAAATACCACAGGACTCTCCGCAAGGGGCAATAGCACAAATCTTTTGCACACAGCAACGGCTCACGCAAATACCACTGTACAGACTTCACGCACATATAAAAGACACAGATTACCACTGTTTCAGCACTGCTCTATTCCACGCTGTTTTAGTGTAAGAGCGCGAGGGTCTCAAGAACTCTTGTTTCACCCAACATAATGCACAGGCCCAACAGAATACTCGTACCATTCACGACAACAGTTAGAACACAAGGTTACCATTTTACCCCGTAGCACGAAAGCATATATTACCACTAACTGCAACAACAATAACCACTTGCACAGGTTTAGAAAGACTGCACTCACGGACTTCACGCACACGGCAACTTCAACTGCACAAGCACAACGGCCACAGCGCATACTCGTAGCAGTCACGGCATCATGTCGGATCAGGTTCGGGGGCAGAATAAATTACCACTACTCGGGGCAAAGAGACAAGTTTTATCCACGCAGCAACAACTCTTAGCTAAATGCTCTAGGCAGAGCTCTTGTATATGCCACTCGGGTCAAGAGCACAGATTCACACGCCATCGCGGCAACAATGCGGGGCTCATGCACAAAAGCAAGGGCACGAATCAAAAGCAAGGGCTGTGTCGCATAGCACTGACTGAAACAGCATCGTGCTTGCGTACACTCATAGATGACAACAGAGCAGACCTCACGCATACGCTATTTGAGGCAATGGTAGAGGACTAACGGACCCAGCGGCATCATGCACTCGCTATTCACAGCGTCACCACTAGAAGTATATGCCTCTAACGAAAATAGCATAGGGCTCACACACATGTATTTAAGGCAACAGCTACACTGATGTTGCATGCTCATTGATGGCAGATTACCCTTCATCGCACGCGTACTCCGATAACAAATCTACATTACACATGTACTTGGGTGCAAACATGCATATGCATACATACAGTCATGCAACCACAAACATACAGTCATGCAACCACAAATCATACAGTCATGCACCAACAACAACAGTTTAGTGCAACCACAACATACAGTCATGCAACCCCAGATACTTACAGTCATGCAACCAACAAACATTAGCAGTCATGCAACCAAAACATACCAGTCATGGAACCACTTAAACATAGCAGTCCATGAACCACAAACAACAGTTCATGCAACCAAAACATACAGTCATTAACCACACATGCATTCAATCCAAGTAAAAGCACGCATTCATCCAAACAACACATCATTCATCCAAAGAACAATCATTATCGCAAAAAACTAAGTCATCATCCAAACAGCGGACATTAATCTCAAACACTCATTTATCCATCCAACCCATTCATCCATCCAGTCCACCATCATCCATCCAAAACACCCATTCATCATAGACACCCATCTCATCTCCAAACACATTCCATCAGTCAAACATCCGCTTTATCTTCCAAAGACCATTCATGCCTCCAACCGCTTCTGCTTCAAACCCATTCATCCTTCAAACACACATTCATCAAAGTAGATAAGTGCGCCACTTGGCACGGGCCTCCACGGTCGCGGCGGCGCGGGGGCGTGCGCGCGGGGCGCCGGGCGGCGGTGCTGGCGGCGCAGGTCCGAATGCGCGACGAAGAGCCACATCGCGGCGCAGGCGCAGGCCGCTACGTCGCGCGCAAAGTAGCGCGCGCGGCCATGCTCGCAGCTGCGGCCGCTGCGCTGCGCGTGCGCAGCGCCCCAGCCGGCATGGCCTGCACGGCTCGGCGCGTTCGCGCCATCGGCCGCCTAGCGTGTGTCGACAGCTTTGCGGCGACAGCCGAGGTCGCCCACTTGGAGAAGGCGCCGGCGGCCCGCGCGCTCGAAGAAGACGAGCTGCGCCGACCCGCCACCCAGCGGCACGGGCCCACTGCTGCAACAGGGGGTTGCGCGCTGTAGGCGGGGAATTCGGAATAAAGGTTACAATGTTCTAAGAGCACGGGTCTGTACATTGATTCATTAAGGGATTACCGGATGCTCAATGACTATTTTCTCCAGTAAGTGTCGTGCATGGCTCTTCTCTCGTCTTCTCTCTCTCTCGGAAGAGAGAGGGAGATGTGCTGACGATGAGCGGTGTCAACGATTACAGATAATTTCAAGGATACAGAAGGTCTTAGAATAATAACGCAAATCTTCTAAGGTATGATCGCGTTGTCGCAGAAAATGATCAATTTTAAGCTTGTGAAGGATGTATCAGGAAGTAAATGTTTACATTTTCTAAGATTTTATCTTTTATACTTAAATGTGCCATTCTCTAAAGCATAAAAAGATGATCAACTTTCGATAAATTTGCTAATTATTGTGTTCTCACTCAGAATAAATGTTAATAATTTTAGAAACGTTTGTTCTCATTATAGTAGCATTCCCTAAGGCATACGCTGTCCCATCTTACACCTTTCTAGCAATGTGAAGAGGGTTAAGAAAGAATTTGGCGTTTGTGATCATGTAGAAATATCATGTATTAATGATTCAAATGTGTTGGTTTGCTCTAATTTCATCATGCACGAGATATGATATTTTCAGCGATTAATTTCTTTGCATAATGGGATTTGCTGCATATGACGTCCAAATACACACAGAGTAAATGTCTACATTTAGTTGGGTAAGAACAATACTGGTTCAAGTTTGGATAAGTGTGGCACAATACATGTATGTTGTGACTGGTTTTGATGAGTTTGGCATCCTGGAATGATGTAAGTTAAGAAATGAAAATTCAGGAGTTAGCATCCTGGTCACCGTTTTTGGGACAGGCATTACTCGGAAATATGTATGCATTGTAAGTGCATAAATGATGTTGCTGTGCAATCCGAATGATTTTAATAATTTTCATCATGGGATGTAACATTACTCTGCGGTAAACATTCTACGTAATTCTCTCCAAAGATGGTGACAGTTGTGACATTTGTAATCATTATTAATAACGGCCGAATACTTTGGACTTATTGATACAGTGCAAGATAGTTGGCTAGGACCCAACTGACCGTAAGCGCTGAATCGAGGGTTAGGGGTCGTCGGGGAGAGACAATTCTATATAACAAAGTTAAATTATAAAAATGAAAATTGTTAAAAAAACGTTTCCAGCGCTATTGAATGGTATGCTTGTGTTAGGAATGGTTGAGAGATGTCAGGATATAGTTGTTTCTCGAAGATGTGATTCTAAAGATTGGCGATCTTTGTTAAAAAGATGAATTTTTACAACTGAGCAAATTATTTGTCAGAACGTGATTATTTGCACCAGGTGCCCTAATATGAAGTTTGGTAACATCTTATATGAGACGATCTGTATAGTGTATCTTGAGGTCCGGGCGTTGCGATTTCAAATAAATGAAAGAGCAATCGCTCGAAGGGGAAAAGTTACTATTTCTTTTTACTCGACAGTGGTTTTCGGGACGGGTATTTTATCATAAACCCGAGTAATGCATAATTTTTTTTAATGATTGAATAAATTGGAAATATAATCAATTACTGATAGATGTATTCTTGCATGAACACATTAAAACATCTAATAGTAAATTACAAATCTAGATCCTTTCAATTTACATAATTTTCGTATATGAAAATCGGATTGAACAATGAAATGTGGATTTTGATTCTGAAAACTTATTTAATTATTTATAAACACAAACTGCTAAAGAAGGTATTATAAAGCACAATGTTTAATATTTTTTCTAATGTGTATGATTTAATTCATTTTTATGGCAATTTGTTACTAGGTTCTATATGTGTATGTAGCTTATTACGAAAAAAATAAGGAGGTAATAAAGCAAAACCCGTTCTTTCAAAGGGGTCGGATGTAAGAAAAACTGTTGGATAACCACTTGTGACGGACGTTTTTTAACATACTTCTGAGACTATCTTGATGTAAATGGAATTAGGTGTTTGAATTTTCAAATAATTTGAAGACGGTAATAGTTCGAGCTTGGGAAATGTCCTTACATACTAAAGTTGTAACATTTCTTCTGAGTCAGCCGGTATTGCAGTGTGGCACTGCGCGTTAAAGCGGGTAATGCGAATTGTTTTTGAGGTTTCCGTTGCGATTCAGTGGAGACACAAAGCAAAATATTTAAATATTGTGAAGTTTTTGGAATTTCAGACACTAAATTAGAGTTTTGGGTAATAGTGTTATACATCAGATCAACACAATAGTGAAATAATTTTTTAAACATATTTTCTCGTTATTCTCCTTTACCCTTATCTCAAAATGGAGACTTTATAATTTATAGAAGTTTTCATTTATATCAACTCTATAGAGATCTGAGTTTTTCAAATCATGATCGAAGAAAAGTTTATTCTTGGAATGGTTACTTGCAACAAGATTTTACTCTATGACTATTTACGCGATATTGTTGGTTTATTTATCCAGTCAGGTGGTGTTTCGCAGAAATTATTAATGTTTTCCATGCGGATTTCTAAAAAATAGACATTTTTGAATACACATTCCATTATTTTATGATGTATTGAAGAGGTATCATACCACTTTCTGATAGATCGTGTCAAATAAAAATGATTATATATTATCAAAATGAGTAGAGTATGTTGTCTACTTAAGAGTTTAGCACGAACGAAGAAAAATATATAAAATACATTGAACGTTACTTCAAATGTGTGTAATTAAAACATTGATAAAGTCTGTAAATCTGCTGTATTTACTTTAAAATATTGTAACAAGTTTTGCGATATATAGGTAATGGATACAGCAAATTAACATAGAGATGACCGACTGTCACCAATAAGAAATTTTTCGTAAGGGTCCCGTTCGAAGTTCCAACGTTACACTACACCGTAATTCTTTGATCGGGGGTTTCCCGTTTCTTAGTTCCCGCGTGAAGACAAATGGATTTTTGTCTGGGTCTTCCGATTTGCGGCGGTCTCCACGTGAAACAACAAGGAAACATCTTTTGTCTGGGTCTCCCTGTTCCGCGGTTCCGCGTGAAAGCAACATGAATCTTCTTTTCCGGGGTTTTTCAGTCGCTTGGTTTTCTGTGGAAGACAAACTGGAATTTCCTTTGTCTGGTCTCCCGGTTGGTGTTCGCGTTAAGTAAACTGCATTTTTTTGTGGTGTTATCCGTGCCGCGTCTGTGTGAAGAACACACCGGGAGTTTGCTTTTGTCTGGGTTCTCCGTTTGCGTGTTCCGCGTTAAGGTACAGGGCAATTTTTTTGTTTTATCCCGTTGCTGCGGTTCATGTGTTGAAGAAAACAGGATTTCTTTGTCTGGGTCTCCGTGTGCGCGGTTCCGGTGAAAGCAACACTGCAATTTCTTTTGTCGGGGTTTCCCGTTCGCGTTCGGTTCTCGTGAAGACACATGCAAGATCTTTGGTCTGGGTTCCGGTTTGCGTGTTTCCGCGTTAAGGCTAACACTGCATTCTTTTTGGTTTTTGTCCTGTTGGCCGGTCTCGTGTAAGACAACTGAATTCTTTCTTGGTCCTGGGTTCCCGGTTTGGCGTTTCCGCGTTGAAAGCAACAACTTGTCCAGGATATCTTTGTCGGGGTTTCTGCTCGCGCGGTTCCATAGTAAGAGACATAACCGGAATTCTTGCCTGAGTCTCCTCGGTTGCGTGTTTCGGTTAAGCAAAGATTCACGCAATTATCTTTGTTCTGGGTCTTCCGTTCGCGCGGTTTTCGACGTGCGCACGCACCGAGGGTGAGCCAGGAGCTGTGAGTGCAGCGCGGCCGGAGCTGAGCTGCGGGCGGTGCAGGCGGGGGGCCGGCGCGCGGCCGGGCGGCCCCTGCTGAGGCGTGTCTCCAGGCGGGGGCTTCTCCTCAGCAGCTGCACACAGCGCGCCACGCGATCATACCACATGCGAATGGCCTTGGACTGATTCAGTCGACACGAATGCTTGGATATCGGGTCATATCGGTGCTGAGTGATCAATCGACCCGGAGTGCTTGATTGATCCGTAGCACACATTCTCGATTATAGGCGCATACGATGCTCGATTAATCAGGGGAGCACACCCGGATGCTTGATTATCAGGGCGCATACGATTGCTTGATTAATCAGCCAATACCGATGCTTGATTAATGCAGGCGCATACCGATGCTTGAGATTAATGCAGCGCATACCGATTGCTTGAAATCAGGCCTGCATGCGATGCTTGATTATCATACGTATACATCTTGATTAATAAAGCCGCATCCCGATGTTGGTATTGATCAGCCACATACGAAATTATGAGAAGTATAAACTGTGAGAAAATGAGAGTATGTTTCGAATTTTACGTTTCTTACATAAGTGTGAAAATACGATTTAAAATTAATGTGATCAAACTTATGTTTTTAAACTTTAACTAATACCTTTAACCTAATACAAAACAGCTTATATTTAGATTCGCACAGCACACTATGATTCTCATCAAAATCTATAAATGAGCAATTGAAGAAATAGTAAGTGACACAAATTAAGACGAAGTTGTGAGTTTTAAATATGTTCAAAAGGGGGGGAGGGGAGGTCAAAATTATTTTATTAGGGGAGAAATATGGAAGTGTCGGGAGAAATCCAGAGAATAATAAAATGTATGTTAAATATGTTGTGATAGAATTGTCGGAACTAATTGGGAATGGATCTGAATTTTGCATTTTGCATTTGTGCAATTTGTGCAAATGTGATATGTGGATTTTGAGAACAATTAGAAAAAAGGCGTAAAATACTATTGCATCTTCAAAATGTGGAAATTTTTTTGTTACGGGGATTATATTGTTGAGAATTGCACAATGAATACCATATCCACATAATATCATCAAACTCAAACTTAAGGAGTCGGTGTCAACGATATCAACTGAAGTAGAGGTGAGTCCTGAGGTCCTGAGGTGGTGACTTATGTTGTAACATCCGTACATACTTCCCAAGAAAAAAACCTTAAACTGAATATTCTAAGGGGGGCAATAATAACTATTGAAGGTCATTTAATCACTGTCCTTTTTGGAAGGAAACATTAAATATTTGTTGGTTTCAAAGGTGGCGTGACATTCAGGCAACGGGGCCCTTGAACGGCAAGCCACTCAGCATGATTGATTATGGTCAGGGTAGACTGAAGATGGAATTCGGCCTCGAGTGCATTAAAATATTCTGCACCATTCCAGAGAAACTAATTAGAATGATATTTCTATTTCACTTTGCAATATTTAACATACAGGTAATGGTATTTATTCATTCACCAATGACGTCACTTGCTGCTCTCTAAACTCAATATTGTTTGAAATCCACCTTTTTAATACATATTCTTACGCGAGGCGGAATGAAACATACTCAGTTGCTCACACCATTTCTTCGAGATTATTTTTAAACTTCTAAATGTTACAGTTGAATTACAGTAAGTATTCTAAGGATGATGGACTTGGTGTTAGAGCCAAAGTAAAATATAACGTTAATTGCAATGTAAAAGCGAATTGGAGACGAACTGATCTCCGATCTGCAATCACTAGCGAGTTGTTGGGGTTGTCGTTACGATTTCTTCCAGGGCTTTGTTGATTCTGAATGTCGTTTTTCTTTATTATCTTTCCTTTATAGCCGATATAACAAAGTTCTGTTCTAGTTACAGCATTTATGACTCACGAATGGGTGGACAATTTAAATTTATCTCTAATTTATTTTTAGCTTCGCCCGAATGAGCAAATACTAATAAATATCGATAAAATCCCTAGATGTGGCGTAGGAAAAAATAAATATTCATGGTCACAATTCACGTGCAACACATTCGGGCAGGAGTTTTTTCAAATATATATATATATACTTATATATATATTATATTATTATATATATATATATTTATATATAATTAAAGCGAAAGTTTAATGGGCAATAAAAGTTTTTATTCTCACGAAATCTAAAGGATGAGTTCCGTTTTGAAAACTATATACATTTCTTGCTGTTGGAGGAGGCGGGAGACGAAGAGGAGAGAAGGGAGATGACAGAAAAGTTGCCTGCGTTCAGCGATTACGATAAAACGAGAAGTTAGTTGAGTACATTGTAGGGGGGGGGGGGACGTTGATAGCGGCAGTGTCAATAATCTAGAGCAACGCGAATGAGATGTTTCGGCATTTCACAGGTGTTTCACCTCAAAGATTTAGAAAAATGAATTGCCGTCTCGAATGTTTAAATTAGGAAGTATTATGTATATTATACTAGTTAGTATCTTGTTATTTTCTGCAAGTAGGGTGGTTTTGTGTGAAGCGTTGGTGGGCAGAAACACTGTACAATTTAGGATATTTAATCATGTATAAACCTTATAAGAAAAGTGGAGATTCTATTTCTAAATAGTAAAATTAGGCATCATTCTACTTTTGTGGTTAGTGTATATAGATTACTTTTAAACTTATAAAAGCTGATTTACTGCTCAGACTAATAAGGACGCAATACTAAACGATTAACAAACTATTATGAGATATCAATACGATAACACAACGAAAATATTAAAATAAGGAAATAAATGTTATTTCTACTATAGTAATATTTTAAAGCTATAAAACATTATTTTCTACTATGTATACTTTAATTTATTTCCTTTCCAACTACACGGCATTTACATTCTCATTTCATATTTCATTCCCATACCGGAGACAACCCTCAATACAGGAAGACACTAATAATGCATTAGATATGTGTTTCCACAATCAAAGGTAAAAAAGTTAAGGAATACTACAAGATAAGCTACGGATTAATAAAATATTATTATTATTAAAATAGATTTATTTTTCCGTGTTTTAAACACATCAGTCCAGGAAAGAAGTTCCAAGGCTGGTTGGCAGCTAGCTTATCAACCTTTAAGAGCCAAGCAACAATTAAAGGTTGAGAGTGGATTTTGTTATGAGTAGTATAGGGAAAATAATTTTCGGCAGACGAAAATACGAGGAGGATGTATAGTTGTGTGAGGAAAGCTAAACGTTCGTATATTTATCAAATAAGTAACTTACTACGTATGAATGTAAGGCAACTAAAACAAGACGCCAATTTACGAAGGGAATATCTGTATACTAGCAACATTTATTCATTGGACTTAAAGATATGCAATATAGGAAAAAGAAAGTAAATTAACACATGGGAATAAATTTCCCTACACAGGGATATAAGGGAAACAAGTAAGGAGATCGGGCGGAGTAATAATAAGAAGATTTACACTGCTACTGGCCCCACGGAATGGAAACCTAAGCGCTCTGAAGGAATGGATATGTAATCTAAGCGAAGCAGGAAAGAAAGCCGACATCATTGAGCTGAGCCCTAATTTAACTAGTTTTGAAGGGGGATCAATTCTAATCTCTAAAATCAGCATCCCTGGGCGCGGCGTGGGGAGGCGGCACATTGAATTCTTAATATATCGAA
>BOPP01000851.1:0-12040 GCA_017312745.1 Gryllus bimaculatus | reverse complement strand
CGGCGCACAGTGGCCGCGAACGCCAGCGCTCGCGAACTGAACTTTCCCTTCTGCGACAGAAGGATTCTGACGATTGTCAACAGTCTTTTTTAATTTATTCTGTAAAGATTATAAAAATACTTCTTTCTTACCGTAAAATATTTATTATCTTTGGAAAGAAATCACCTTAGATCATTCACAATTCACCGGCTATAATATTGTCTCTCTTTCAGTACTTTGATTTTTTAGAAATAGCCTTCGTAGTTATTTTGTCATTGTATACAACTAGCGGAACCCGGCAGACGTAGTCCTGCCCACCATCTCTCTCTTTCTTCTCCCCTTTCCCTTTTTTTCCCGTCTCTCTCCCCGTCCCTTTCCCTCTGTCTCCGTCTCAAAATGTCTCTCCGTCTCTCTCTCCATTTCTTTCCCTCTCTTCCCGTCTCTCTTGACGCGTCTCTCCGTCTCTCTCTGTCACTCTCTCACCCACTCTCTCTCTCCCTCTCTATCTCTCTCCTTCTCCCTCTCTCTCTCTCTCTCTATCTGACTTTCTCAGTCTCTGACTTTCTCTCTCTCTCTGACATCAGACTATCTTTCTGTTTCTCTCTCTGCGTATCTGTCTCCCTCTGTCTCTCTGTGTCTGTCTTCCGCGAAATTTCATAATCACAAGGGTAGAATATACAATGAGAATCTTAATATTCGTACTTCAAGATGCGGCGGGTTGCGTAGAATGCCGTTGCGTAGTGCGTCCTGTTCAGGGGCGCTTGAGTCAGCATAAAAACATCATGAACGCAAGTCTATGTGAGCAGGCACAAGCACATTCCCATCGTACTATGCGTATATTCTTTCCACAAGGACAAACGATAACTTGACAAAGTTTTATCGCAATCGGATGACGCGATAGGTATGGCAGCGCATTTAGTACAAACCAACAAACAAACGATTTTTTTAATACATTAGATTTACTGTCTAAACCTAGATGTAATCAGCAAAGTTGTTATTTAGATATATCTAAATTTATCATTCTACAAAACTGCAGACGAGCTCGAAATGTAGGACACGATATACAATAGCAAACGACAGACTCGCGAGTAATATTTTCTTCTCAGTAGAAACTAGAAAGCATTGCTTATCTAACATTGCTCACATGCCAGAGTGGGACGAAGCGCTTGCTACTCGCTGTCCACCCTCCAAGAATCGCTGATGCGTCCACTGAGACCGTCGTCGTACCAGATCCGACAATGATGGTCCACTAGAAGACACGTCGTCGCCGGCCGTCGCCTTCGGCCAACGAAGAATTAGGAGACAGGTCGCGAATTGAGTCACGGGGGAGGAGGTCCGAGAAGCCCCCAATCGAAGAGCAGCTGACGCATCTATTCGCCACCCAGCGAGACGACAGCAGCCCTCGCCGCGCGCGCAGGCCTCCGCGCACGAGTCCCGGAACAGCAACCAGCAGAGTAACGACAACAACGCAAAGAAGCCACCGGCTCGCGGATGATGTCTCAAATCTGCCCACCAAAGGATAAGGTGGCGGGAGGATGGGCGACGATTGACGCAGATGCCGTAGTTGCGGCTGGGGAAGATGTGGGACGTTGTTACGGACGCAAGTGACGGCGGGACGGTTTACGAAGCTGGTTACCGGGGGTGGGTTACGGGGGTGGGTTTATGGGGGTGGTACCCGGGTGGGTTATGGGGGTGGGTTACGGGGTGGTTAATAATAATAATAATAATATAATAATAATATAAATAATAATAATAATAATTAATCAGATAATAATAATAAGGTGTTTATTAAATGGCCCCCGAGCTCAAAGGCCATAGGGCCGCTTCTTCCCGCCTTAACCAACTGAAATTTACTATACATTTTAGAATAAGTAACATTTTAAGGCGTAGAGGACAAGCTGTACATTTACGTCTGGAGAACAAAAACATAGGGATCCATCCGGCAACGGCTTAAGCGATTGAGTAAACCCAGAAAACCTCAATTGCAGGATGGCGGCTTAGGGCCCCCGGGTTACGGGCGCAGTTACGGGGTGAGTTACCGGGGTGAGTTACGGGCGAGTTACGTGGGTGAGTTACGGGGCGATGTTACGGGGGCGATTTCCGGAGGCGGGTCAGTTGCGGTTATGAGGCGGGTTACGGGTGGGTTGTCGGGATCGGGGGGGCAGTTGTAGAGGGCAGTTGAAGGGCACGTTGTGGTGGTGGATTGGGCGGGGGACGGAGGGCGGGACGGATGGCGATAAAGGATCGGACGGATGGCGGGGACGGGATGGCGGGGGCGGATGTGGGCCGAAGGGCGGATGGCCCGGGGAAACGTTGGCCCGAGGACGACAGGCAGGGTGGGAATGGGGGGAACGAGTGCTGGGCTCGGGCTTGTGGGCATGGTTGTCATTGGACCAGTGGCGTGTGACGAGCGGCGGGGGACGGAGCACGGGACAGGGCGCGTTTCCGCTTGTGGCGGTGTCGCTCATGTGGTCGGTGACGCTGTCGTATCGGGAGGGAGGCGTGAAGGGCGAGGGCGTCAATGGCTCCTGAGGCGTCCGCAGGCCGGCGCGGGCGGAGCGGCGCATCAGGAGGGCGGCGGGAGCAGAAGAAGAGGGCAGTGCGCTTCGTGACAGTGCGGGGAAAGGACTCCATTTGCGGAATGTGGGCATTTCCACTCATCATGGCCAATTGGTGTTTGCACATCCCATCGTAAACCTGTAAATTAGGTTAGAAAAGAAATGCGTGCAAACTTTCTACTTCAACATTTTCATCTGTAGGCAGCTAAGCATATTTAGGAAATGCCTTTCTATTAAAAAACAGCAAAAGGTTTTAAATTATGTTTTAATTAGAGGGGGAAGTAAGTACATACCATTGTAACGACTTATACCATTTCAAATTAAAAATTAGTATAGTTTAGAAACATATTAAACCATTAAAAAAATATGTAATATTCGTCAACATTCGAGATGTGGATCAAAAATACCGCTACGTGTTTAATAATACATTATTTTGTCCTTTATAGCTATATATATATATATATATATTATATATATATATATATATATATATATATATATATATCCAGGCAAATAAGGTTTGCTTTCAAAATAGATAATGTTCATCTGAACATTGTATGTTGATGCTTTTTTAATTTCCAGACCAGGTGCATTCCTGGCATCGAACCAGTCATTTGTAATGAATTCAATTTTGAAGTTTGTGTATTATTTTTAGCCCTTTAATGTTAGTTTATGTGGCAGAATTAGAATATTGCATTGACATGGGAAACTCTTAACTGTTCTTTTTGGCCACACTGTGGAAATTTTAAGGCTTTTAATTATTTTGGGTTCCATGTAAATTTTACATTTATTTAATGCCTTGCCGTCCCCATGGCAAAAAATTGCTATTCCTTTCCCCGAATTAAACCTGATTGGAAAAAACCACTTGTTTTATCCTGCGAAATGTTATGTGTTTACGCATTGATAAATAGAATGTCGCATAAAACTGAAAGCTGTTGACGGACGACAGACAGCTCGAGCGTCATAATATGCTGAGACATTGATCCTGAAGGTTTTCTTTGGCTGAAACCAATCGAAACCGTTCATTCCTAGACCCGGCGTCTAGCGACGGAAACCGGAATTAGGCCGGGATTTTTTCAGTTTTGGAAAATTTCCCGTTTTGAAATTTCCCTAAACCAAGGAATTTTTAATTATAATTTTTTGTTGTTAATTATCAAAACTTCTTAAAATGTCCAAAAAAGTTGATTGTGAATGAGCTTGAAATATTTACTATTTAAATTTAGAAAAATAAAAAAAATATTTAATATCGCATATATATTTGCACAGATCATTTTAATGAAACAGTGGTGCTACAAATGCCCTCAGATTTTACCGTATTAGTTTTCAATTTTCCTTTGGTCTCGGGCAAGCTATTCAGACTTGCCACATACTCTCGCCAACTGCCATCTATTCGATGCGTAAGTACATTATTTTTTTGAAAATTCACAATTTTTGTGTTTTCTGTAGTAGAACGGAAAAATATTATTTTAAGAAACAATATTCCAACATTTAGTGTTTATAGAGATAATAGCAAGGCATTCGATAATATTCTTTAAGGAACAATTCTCTGGACATGGAGCAAGGAATTCCCCAAACACCTTATGAAGTTATTAGGAAATATATATGTACAAAATTAATATTAAAGAAAAATAACAGACAGATCCCACACGAAGATGATTAATAAAAGCTGTTAGAGACAAGACTCGGTAGTTGTCACCCATCTTTCTTTAATCTCTATTTTTGCAACGCCCCTGTTAGAGAATGGAACAGGAGGCTTACATTTTTAAATATTACCAAGACAACCTTCAAAGAATCCGATTTGTCAAAACTTTAATATTTTTCTGACGAAACAGGTAGTTATTGCAAGGGCAATTGAAAACAAATTGTAGAGAGCTTCACGTGGAATTACAACGGGGTAAACAGCATGAGGTATAACTTAAAAACCCTCCCAGTAGAGAAAACAAGTCCATGAACATTTTGAAGGTAGCCTTTCTTGTAAGTGTGAACTGGTAGTAAATGATAACAAATCATTGAACAAACCTTTTTAGTTTCTAGGTTATGACATTTCCATTACACAGAGGGGAAGGGACGTTGCAAAGAAAAAATATTAACTTTTTAAACATATTTGCGTACGATTTAAATAACTCTAAGAATGAAGGCAAAGAAATGCACCTCATAAAAATTTTATTTAAAAACATAAGCTGTGCCAACTGTATCTATGGAAGTGAACGTGGTACTGAAAGTAGCAAATCCTGCCTGAGAATGCAGATTTCTGAAAGAGATTTTTGAGATCATATTGAGCCTTACGAGAGAAACAAAAATACGGAGATGAGATGTAGAAAATAAGTAGGATATTAATTTAAACGAAAAAATGAAACACTACAGGAAAGCATGGGCAAAACAACGAAGAATGAAATTTCAGGAACTCCAAAAGAAGCACACCAACCAACACATTACCACCCAAAGGAAATCGGTCTGTTCGACGACGAAAACAGGAGGAATACCCAGTGAGTGCCGCCAACGGATCTACCGATCCCCCAATGCCCTGAAGAAGAAGAAGAAGAAGAGAGAAGAAGAAGAAGAAAGAAGAGAAAAGAAGAAAAAAAAAAAAGAAAGAAGAAGAAGAAGAAGAAGTAGAAGTAGAAGAGAAGATAAAGGAACAGTAAAAGACCTCGTCCTAAATCGCAAATATTTTTGGAAAATTTGAAGTCGTTTTTATCAAAATGGCGTTTAAGCATTTCTAATTAAATTCAAAAATTTGAAGCTTCTTTCCTCACTGCAAAATTTTATGTTTTTGAAAAAATTTTGTTGTTAGAAGCTAATTTTGAAGCACACTCACAAAATGAGATGACACAAACGACCATTGATAATTGTTTTAATCTATTATTTGTTTTCTTAAAAAATAACAAAAATTTATTTTTTTACTTTGCCCCTCCAAGTCCGGTTATATTTACATTAGCAGCTATTTGTTCACAAATATTATATTTATGAGTACAGATGCTTTAAAATGGTTCATGTAAAGTTTCTCGAAACAAGCCAATAGTTTTCTGTGAAAATACGCTCAAAATTAACAGCATTATCAGAAATGCTCCCCAAATGCCATTTTTCACAAAAAATGGCTCCCAACTTTTAGTGAAATTGTTTCAACCCAGATAGTGCTGCTTTGCCCACTGTTTTAATAGGCCCACAAATATAATTTTGTTGTATCATTTATTTTTTTAAATACTACACAAATGGTATTTTGCTTAAATAACTCGGCATTTTGGGCCGTTAATATGCGAATTCCAGCGATTTGTAAAACATTTATAGTATTTGTAAGAGAATGCTTTTTCAGATGACTCCTGATATGGAAGTTTTTCAAAAACTCAAAAAATTCTGTGAAATGCAGCTTCCACTCATTTTTCATGGTGAGCTCAAGTTTCTCACTTAGAGTTAATGCTTACACGCCACTCTTAAAAAACCGCTCTAAATTTTTCAATAAAAATTGCCATGAGGACAATGTTTTCTCTTCTTTTAATATTATTAATGAAATATTTCGTAGTGCTATTAGGAAGCGAAGGAATTGAAAAAAAAAAAAAAAACAGTTTAAAAATGTACTTTGTTGGCAATAAGATAGCAGCATTGCGTAGCGGCGATGTGTAACGGTTAAGCGTTATCGGACTGTTATTTACCAAGTTGGCGGGTTCAACACGATCGAAGCCGTAGATTTTTAAAAGGCGAAAAAAATCCCGTTCGTTACGCCTTTCCTTCCGGAGGAATAAAAGCGGCTTGCCCCATGTTAGTAGATTTTACTTGCATGTAAAACATCCTCAAGCCTAAATACGCCTCTGAGCTGGAATTCAAATCGCTTGTATCTCGCCCAAGAAATACCTCCTTTCCTCTGCTAGTCGTGAAAGGGAGCGTAGCCCAAGTTTTGTCGTGGCACAGGACTGTAAGATTCAGACCTAATGCGCCTGAGTCTCGTCACGCTAAAATAAGACATAATTCAATTCAATTCATACAAAAAAAAGGGAGTATTTTGGAGCCAAGTCAGCGTACGAGCCAGCCCAAAGAAAATAGACACCAAATACGAGAAAGGGCCTGTGCTACTCTGTTGCACCACCGGTTTCTATTTTCCGCCCAACGGTTGCTGCCGTCCTTCCCCCCTTGTGCAGCGGCCCGGCGGGGCGTGCCAAGAGCAGTGCGGAGGATGCGGTGGAGGGCGCTCAGCAGCAGCAGCCAAGCTCAGCGAATTCGCGAGAAGCACGCGCAAATCGCCGGGGTCGTTTCCAGCAACGGGATCCCACTCTGCGCCCTGCGATACTGGGGACAGCTCCAACGCGCAGTGTTCGGATAAATTTGGTGCTTGAAAAACCCTAGCGGGCCACCCGTTGCCGTCTGCCCCGATTGGAAATGTGGAAATGATATTTACTGTTGAAATGTTTATCTATGTTTATTATGCTATTTGAATGCAATCTTATTAAATACGTAAATGCAATTATTTTTCAATGTATTGTGCATTGTTGGAGTACGTTAATAGTTTAGAAACTACGTGCTTGATAGTTTCAAAACACCTGTTAAAGATGTCATTAAAATTTAGAGTTATTGATTATTGTTATTATTAGTTGCACCATATTCGTTATTTTCATTGTTATCATTATTGCTATTATTTTTCATTATTACAAAAATATTTTAAATAATTTTAAAGTTATATTGTATACGTCATTGAAAATTGGTAAATTTATAGTGTTTGTTCTTCCAACTACCGTTGCCAGCAATCTAGCTGCAGGAATAATAAACATCTCGCCGTTGTAGTAGTTTTTGCAACGTTAATTTAACATGTCATAATGACATTTTCAAATTGAAACTTCTATTTTTGTTTCAGTTACTTATTTTGAAAGTCCAACCATACCTTAAAATTGCATCTTATTTCCTGTTTTTGGAATTGAATTGAAAAGTAAATGCTTCATTAAAAGAATTGAAAATATTATAAGCCCCTAATGTTGTAGGAATAAATTGAAATGGCCCCCAAACATCATTATGTTATTATTATATTATTATTATTATTATTATTATTATTATTATTATTATTATTATTATTATTAATCTTCCATTATTCACAGTATCTACTGGTCGGTATGTCAACCCACACAGTTATGATGCAGGTGTCCTGTTGCTTTACATGAAGGTTCAGATGGCTTTCTGACAATCGGCATGTATATTCAAAAAATTACTGTCTTTTGCCAATATTATATACATTCCGGTATTCCAAGTGAAGACACTCCAGTGCCCGAAGTGTCATTTCGGGATCACTCCCGTAGCTTGATATTATTATAGCACCCAGTTCGTCACTTTACTGAAGTTCCACTGAGTGCGACTTCATAGGCCCGAGATTGGTATACTTCTGGAATCTTCTCTTGATATTTTCCCCGATAGTGTGTGGGGGTATGGGTAATTTGCAAATATAATCCCGATAAAGGAAAAAAAAACCCTGCCTGTTGGTTTCCTATCATGTACGTTATATCGGGTCTTTTTCCGCCGACATGTCTGTCTAGTGAAAAATTGTAAATGGGGGGAAACGGATCTTTCCCCAAGTAAAGGGAGGGTTTTGGTTTTGTTGGTCCTTTTCATTTTATTTTTTACCCTTTCCCCAAAAAAGGCCACATTCTGAGGCCATATTTATGAATACGGCCGGAAGTGCGACGTAAGCCCGTTCTCAACGCCAATAATTGGTGTACCTGCTTCGCCACTTCATCATGCCTCTTTTGTATTCCACTGTGCGTGGCTGCTACATTCCACTTGTCACGTGTTGGATAGTTTTTCGCTTGCCCAGCCTCACATCTTCTACACGGAGTCGGAATGAATTGGTAGAATCTCTCAGAATGTGTTTTCTGCTAGTTCAATGTTGGTACCACTTGGTCTGGATAGCTATCATGAAGCTTCTGTCTCCGGAAGAGATCCCCGTGCTGAGCCCCCATGCGTGCCGACCGCCCAGAGAATGTCGACTTCTGGTTTAACTCAGCTCGTGAAGGGTACCTTCCATGCAGTGCCTGCTTTCCCATAAGTTATCTTTTCTCTTCCTTTCAATGATTGGTTGAACAGGCGGATCAAGCTTTTTCCAAGTTCAAGGACTATAGTTATCAAACTGCGCTCACTGCTGCTGAACTCTCCCACCAATGTTCCAATGCTTCCATGTAGTTATTATTATTATTATTATTATTATTATTATTATTATTATTATTATTATTATTATTTATTATTATTCCAAGCTTAACAAGAAACTAAATTTGAATTCTAATTGCATATTTCCTGTTCTGTTTTAGGATGGAATTCTAGAATCCATAGGCTTTAAATCTCTGCTATATTACATGGTAGAATTCCTCTACTGTTTACTCAAATGGTGACACAGCATCGCCGATGCAGTTTTCAACGTAGAGATTAGAGACACGCGTTTTATGGAAGTTACTGTAATCGTCGGGAACCATTTCCGAGAAACTGTAACTCCGGAAGAGATGACCCAGATATTGCGGGTAGAAATAAATTTTATTGGAATTTAGCTAACTTGACCCCTGGTGGACTTCCTCGTTCCCCGTGCCTATGTTGAAAAATATAACCACGTGTTTAGAACCACCCATGAAATGATACTTCTATGGATATGCATTCCCGAAACGTTCCAGGATGAGGATTATTAGCGTCAATATTTATGGTGAGGATATTCTGGCGTTTATCGATAAATTTTTTATGCCGGATTAGAGTGAAGGAGCAAGATGCATTCAAAGTTTACCAAAGCTTGCAAATTTCAGGGCATGCACAACAGCGTTACTACGACTTCGTGTGAAATCAAAAATTAAATGTACAATTCCATAATCTACAAGATCTATTTCCAAATTTATTATCACGACACATTCGATGACTTTAGCCATTCGAACAGGCTGAAACAGACATTTTGGAATCAATGAAATTGTGAAATAATAAGAGTGATTTAAAGATAAATATCAATTCGATCTTAAACAGAACTCTCTTATTTCGTGTTAAGACTTACATTCATTACCTAAACTGTTAGAGTTCCAGAAAATTCCATAATTTCTCGCCATCATTATCTAACTTCAATATTACCATATGACTTTAGGATTACCGATACCATCCCGCCTTAATCCCCCCGATAAATAAGAAGTGATTATTAGAATTAGGAATGTTGACGTATATATGTTAATTTAGAATTGCCCAGAGCGAGTTTTAATTGTAAAGAAAAAAATGAACACTCTTAAACTGCGTTTCGTATCAAGCTCTTTTGCAACTTTCTTCAATTTCAAGAACCTTTTTGGCCGTTTCGGACGTTTCGTACATGTTTGCACTTTTATTTTTAATTTTTGGCTCCATTTTCTCATTTTTTCGATAATAATGGAACAAAGGAAGACTGTTGTAGGGACAGTACTTCCTTGGCAACTTTCTCGGTTTCTCACTGGACGAGGTACTATGGGCTGCAGTATTTATTGGAAACCAGCTTCCATTTCATGAAATATTCTTCATTCCTCAGCTTCGATTTGATGGAAACGATACTAAAAGATACCTTTTTTCACCAAACAATGTGGGATATTCTCTCACTTAACTTTATCACCTTTGTTATTTCTCTACGTAATTTATGCATCTTAACTTTTTTGCGTTTTCGCTCATTTTCATTTGCGGCGTAATTTCACAGATAAAATTTAACTCAGTTCTTTCTCCCTTCACTGTTTGTAATTTTCTTCGCCCCCGATTTCTCTTTTCCCTCCACGTTCCCTTCATTCCTGTCTTTTTTATTCTACACTTATTCTTCTCTGGGCTTTTTTTCTTCACTTCCACTCTGTTAGGGGCTTTTTTTTTCGTTCCTTTATATTCTTTTTCTTTCTCTTCTTTCTTACATTCCTTTTTGCTTTGGCTTTATTTACTCTCCTTCTCCTTCTTCAGTTTTTTTCTGCCTCTCTCTCTCTCGTT
Source organism: Gryllus bimaculatus (assembly GCA_017312745.1). Lineage (NCBI taxonomy): Eukaryota > Metazoa > Arthropoda > Insecta > Orthoptera > Gryllidae > Gryllus > Gryllus bimaculatus. The sequence goes on along the minus strand of BOPP01000851.1, from coordinate 1,571 downwards.
TTTATATGCAGATTGCTTGTGTGATCTCCTTCTCTCCCTGGAATCTCTTGTCCAAAAGATTTGCATTTTTCTCAGAAGCTACGTGAGGTTATGTTGCAGGATTAAGAGCGCATATCTCTGACTCCTATGTAACTAGGGAACGTATGAAGGACGACTAGAGATGAGAGTGCTGATCTTGTCATGCGTTCAGTTGCTCTTGAATTTTAAACCCGAATGCATAGGAAAGTGACCATGCGGTGGCTAGACGGTATATCTTTTTTGTAAAGTTACTTGCTCTTCCCTGTGACGTTTTTTCTTTCTTTTGTTTGGCATTTGATGTTGCTCAACATCTAGCGCCATCACAGACCCCACCTAATAGGCCCTTTAACCGTTGTGGTCCACCCCTGTGTAGATGTATGCATGAGGTGCTCAATGGGAGAAAAGGGCCCCGAAATACCCAAATTTGGAGAAATTATGGTAATGGAAATTTTAATTAAACAATTAATAAAATACAGTGGTAAAAGTAGTGCAGTTGAAAAAAATTAAAAACTACCAACAAACCCCTTCTTCTCCATACACCGCTTTTGGTCAATGTTTCCATATTCGACAACAAAAACATGAGAATGAAAAGGATGAGAGAGGACACAAGGATTTCGTAACACATGTTTGCTAATGGATTATATTTGAGATGTTCACTCATCATTACCATCGCCACTCAACCTGCTATCACTCATCGTCCGTCAGAATCCATGTTCTGTGGGTCCTTCATATCTAAAAATCGACTGTCGGCTAAACACCCATCCGTCCGTTCTCCCGCCCGCCCGTCCGTCTGTCCGTCCGTCCGCCCGTCCGCCCGCCCGTCCGTCCGTCCGTCCGTCCGTCCGTCCGTCCGTCCGTCCGTCCGTCCGTCCGTCTGTCCATCAGTAAGTTTCTGCATTAACGTCTTAAGAATTTGAGCTAAAGTAGTTTATTTTATATTTTTATGAGTCTCAATACCAAAATAATCTCCAAGCCAGAAATACTGTCATCTTTCATCACACCATCTACATTAGCAAATGTGCAAAACTTTACGAGCTCCTAAATCCCACACAATCAACTACCGCAGTTAGTGTCATTTGCGCGGGAGTACGCAAGCAGCTGCTTTTGTGAGTCATCTGCCTGAGCTCAGTGCCACATCTCCAGGTTAGCCAACCCGAGCATAACACTGATCTACCGAAATTTTGCCCACGAGCTTCTAATAGCTCGTAATCGACTGAACTGCAGACTTTATCACAAACGCGTAGTAGCGCACAACGTAGGTTCGGCCTGACAGCCTCGTGTTCGCAGTTATTCGGCGGCTGATATGACTACAAAGCAGCTCGCGGCATTTAATGAATTCAAGTACATCGACCCTGAGTTCGACACGTGTCGCTCAACCCTCCCAGTCCATCTCTGCGACCGCTTCATTGCTAGCCCCCGCGTGTCCCGGTCCCCGCCCTAACCTGTGTCTACGTCCATCCCCGCCGCCGTAGTCTCTCCAATTTCACTTCGCCGCCCTCATCCCTGTCACCTCCGCCTACCTCTGCCGCCTCCGCCACCCCAAAAACCCTCAC
>BOPP01000850.1:0-12055 GCA_017312745.1 Gryllus bimaculatus | reverse complement strand
AGCAGTTTTAGCGTGCACATTAACATAGGCCTTCTCAACGAGATATTTTACAATATATAAAAAACCATACATAGATGCTATATGAAGCGGTGTCGCATTTTTAATCGTGTGAGTTGTATCAAGAGTCGCCGTTTCAGCATTCACATCGGCATTTTTCATGATAAGATATTTTATAATAGTTACATTATTATAAAGTACAGCTATATGAAGTGGTGTCATATCATTTACGAATGTTGTAAAAGATGCAGTTACAGCATTCACATTGACATTTTTCTCGATGAGATACTTTACAATATCTATACGATTCTGAAGAACAGCAATGTGAAGAGGCGTCAGATTATTTTCGGTGACTGCGTTCACATTAGCGCCTTCCTTAATGAGATACTTTACAACAGATATATCCCTTTGAAGAATAGCTTTGTGGAGCGGCGTCACATCTCTGTGTCCGTCCTATCCTCCAAAGTTGTAGAAAAATTAGTGGCCTTGATCAAATACTCTGCAACACATAGATGATTATTTCGATGAAGTGTATTCATGCTAGCAACAGACATACTAGCTGTAGACATGTTGATGTTGAAATACACAAGTTCATACCTTTTGTGGCTTCTTTTTATATTCATTACTGGATCATTACTGGAGAAGAGAGGGAGAGATAGAGGGACAAAAAACAAAATCAGAGAGAGATAGAGAGAGAGCCTAACGGAAACGTAGCGTTGACCCAAACTCAGGATCGCAAATAATATAAAAATATTTTAATGTCTTTTTGGCATATTATCTAATTCTTTATCGAATAAAATTCTTTGTATATAGAGTAAAATTATTAATGTATATTAAAATAAATTTTAAGTATACAGTGGTGTTCTTTATATTTTTCAAAATCGTCTTTAGAAATTGATTAACAAATTGCAATAAAATATTTTTATTATTTTTTAAAAAATATGTAATTTCCCGAAACAAATTTTCATAGGTGTGAAAATCGCAAAATTGACTTGTGATAATTTCTAAATAAAAACAAATAATGATCTAACGGCATTACATGCAAGTGTGAAAACTGTTTTCTCGTGAAATCTCCCATTTTTTCCCCTTCCTTCCTTTTTTTGAGGTTTCTCCAACATTATTGCAAAAAATATTTGATATCGATATACGGTATTACAATCTCTCCATTTCAATTCATATGCTCCTTCATTTATAATAAGCGATTCACAAAATTAGTTTCTTCTCTAAATTCTCGTAGGGCCGTATCTAAAAGCGTCCTGTCGTTGTATTCGGAACCTCCTGAGGCAGAGACATTTTCTCGATAAAATATTCTTTTTCTTTCAATGCGTTGTATAATATGTTTCTTTCGAAAAAGAATAATGATTCGATCTAAATTATTTCCTACAAGGCAAAATATCCTGCTCGTGACGAGGGTAGGTGTTGTTTTATTAAACGTTTCAACGAAAGTGTCTTTAAAGCCATTTGAAAAAAAAAAATGTTTATTTTTATTATTGACAATCGTTATATACAGCTGTTCGTTCTCTTATACGATAGTCGTTTGCATTCCAAATATAAAGTATTTTATAAGGCCCCCTCCCCTTCTATATCCAAATTGTTTATTCTTATTGTTAATTAGACAATAAGTCATTTCACACACACCACACACCTATATTATATATTTAATATCAACTCTCTCTCTCTCTCTCTCTCTAACAACAGTCGCAATCATTTTATATGAGAGGTGTTGTAAAAACTTTTCACACAAAGCTTTTAACACGTTACGATCAAGGATGGAGGTTATTTTAAAATTTCAAATAATAAAAATTCATAGATGTGTTACAAACACTGATTGATAAGAAAAAATTAAAATTGAAAATTAAAGATGAAGGAAATGAACAAATCACAAAACAAGATATTAAAATAAAAAATGACAGGGATGACAACACTAATACATTCGAGGAGGAAAGCGATGAAGAGAGTGACGCTACGTATATACCGGAAGATACATCGGAAGAAAGTGATGACGAAATGCTAGATGAAACGAAATATTCGTCGGAAGAGGAAATTGATACCTCCGATGACGAAGAAAAAAAACCAAAAATATAAGAAAAAACAATCAAAAATAAAGGATGAGTATACATCAGAAGAGGATACCAATATCTCCGAGGACGAAGAAAAAACTCAGAAATATAAGAAATTGGAAAATAAATGAAAAGAAAATCTGAAAATAATATAACAAAACACGAAACAAAAAATTACGTTCAAGGATAATAGAATATTAATACGATATGCGGTTTTCAAAAATTTCAAAAAACCTTAGAGATCAGCGATTGCAGACGTGACAAGACGACTGATTACAGTCGCAGTGGTGTAGTCAGTGTTGGTGATCGGGTCGAACATTATTACATTTTATTGAATGTTTGTTAAGAAAACAGCTTGTAAAATAAAAAGAATAATAATTTTTTTTTTAATTCCATGTCGATTATTTTAAATACAGTAGGTGTCATTAAAAAATTATAAATTGTTAATCAATTTTTCAAAAAATTGGATAACCCGTCAATAATGAAACTGCTATATCCTGTTTATTTTGAATTTTTTATCAAGCGTTTTTAAAATTTTTCGGATTGCGATAACATATTTATCTCTTTTTCTCGAAATACTTGCGTAATAATCTGCGCGTACGTGTATAACATAAACGAGACGACGGTTGCTAGTTTCTGTTAACCAATCAGTTTTTTTTGATAAATGTCATCTTCTATTATTTGAACTGGAGAAAAATAATAAAATAAATCACCTATAGCATCGTAACAAGAATCTGTTAAATATTCTGTTTTTTCAATTTTTTTTATCATTTAAACTGCTTTAAGTGGAAACAACAACTTAACAGTAGCCATGAAATTTTTATGCTTTCTTATGCATAGCTCTGTCTTCATTTTTTTATAATAATTGTTTAGTGTATAATTTAGGATTTCCTCTTTGATTACGACCGCTTTTTAATGTAACAGGTGTGTCAAATATTTCTACAGGAATATCCTGCTGGATATATAACGTAATACTTTGTTGGATTAACAAAGCGTAACATTTTCTGAGAAACAAGTACAATTTCTTTAAAACTCATTTTTGTTAACTTATTTCTTTTACTTCATTCGTTGGATCATTTTCTAAATGTTGTGTTTTTGTTTTCATCATATCAAATATTTTAGTCATAGATCCCCAGACCATGATACCCTGTTTTGTCGATTTCTCTTTTCCACAATTCGAAAAAAAATCATCGTTTCTTCGTTCCCACCAAGAATTTTTTCGAATACATGTTTTACCGTCTTAAAAAATTCTGCAAATATTGCTTTATCTACTCGCATAAGGTCCATCGGAGCTGCAAGAGATAAAAAACAATAAACCGAAATACAATTAACGAATATTGAATAATTGATTGAAAAAACTTACTTGTTTAATACTAAAGGTGAAAATCGATAAAGTGCCATAATGATCTCCAAATTTGGCATATTTACTAGTTGAATGGGCGAATTAAAGTTTTTGTCACATTTAATAAAATTACCCTTTCGTTTGTTGATGCAAATCGCATTGGGATTAGACGATAGATAACGGTGAAGCCTGTTTACAAAATCATTTTCCACATCATTAACTCTAATGTTTTGGGGTTAAGTTTAAAGTCACTTACGTTTTTAACGTTTGCTAAAATATCTGGGTATTGGTTATCTATAATTACATTGCTATGCAAAGTTTGCATCTCGAGCGGCGGATAATGTTTTTTGGTGTTATTCTATGGGTTCCTAAGAGATTTCGAATCTTTGAATGTGTATATTTGGATCCGTTGGTACTGTTTCTATCGTTCCTTCATCGTTATTACTCTGCGTTTGTTAGCTGCAGTGATTTTCACTGCGGTGGCGATCATTGCTACTAGATGATAGCGGAGTGTTTTATTATAAATGCATTATTTAAATCTTGTATAGGAGCGGATGACGACGATGAGGTAGATTGTTGTCGCGAGAGTGGAGTGTTTTATTATAAATGCGTTTTGTGAAGTTTGATTGCAATAGGTGAAGTGTTCGATACAGAAGGTGCATTATTTGGAGCAGGGGAAGAAGGCAATTCTACAATTGTTAAATTCGAATGTTGTTGATAACCGTCGTTTGGTTGTGGTGTATAGATTACTAGTGCATTACTCGGAAGACCTGGTGTCGAATTTGGTCGCGAATCCAATTGACCTGGTGTCGAATTTGTCGCGAATCAATTGACCTGGTGAGACTAATGGAGTTAGTTGCGGTGTGAGGGAGCCTCTATGATGGGACTTAAATCATCGGCATCACGTTGAGATGTACGTTTTTTCTTTGTTTTTGGTTTGCTGTTTTTTTTTTGGTCTCGATTCGTGGAACGTTTCCTGCGACGGGTTTTGGCGATTATAGGACTATCACACGTATCGGTATCAGACGACGTAGAAGCCTGTACTGTGGGTGTAGTCGTATATACATTGTCCGGTTTACCAGTTACGACTGTCATGTAACTGGTATCGATAGTCGCGAAACGTGGTTTTTTTGCTCTACGTGTTGTAGAGATGACAGGACTGTGAAACGTATCGACTGCAATAGCACTTGATCGATAGTCGTTAGATCGCTCAAGTCGATTTGTAACTTATGTGGTTTTTTTGCTCCACGTTTTTGTGTGATGTGTTGAATGCTGGATTATGAAAACGATGTAGATGCTTGTGAGATATCGACTGCGATAGCATTCGGATCGATAGTCGTTAGAATCCTTACGTGGTTTTTTTTGCTCTACGTGTTGTGGAGATGACGGGACTATTGAAACGATGTTGAATGCTTGCGGTGCAAAGATTTACATCTGTATTAAGCATATTTAATAATTCATCAACATCAGACGTGAAAGATTTACATTATCTGTACTAATAATGTTTACTATTCTTCATAATCAGATGTTGGTAATATTAATAGTCTTCATTATCATTTGATGTATCTCTATGAATGTCATTTGTTCGTTGTCGATTTATCACCTTTTCTGCGTGTTTAATTATGCTTGTGACACGTCGATGATTATCGCGCTCAATTGTTGTTGAATTTTGTTAAGATCTTTGTTAAAATGACCGTATAAATCTTCTAATTTTTTCTGTATATTTAAATGTCTTATTACACGGTTTGTATTTATAACTGTGGTGTGGTCCTCTTAGTTCATTGATGAATTTTTGTTTTGCTTATTTTTTTCGCTTTGTTTTTTTTTTGTTTCACCAACGCTTGATTTTGATTTTTCACGACATACCAATACTTGACTTTTCCCTTTTTTTTCTTTCCATTTTTTATTTTTTTAACAATTTTATCTAATCTTTCTAGTGCCAGAGGATGGATGGTTGTATTGGTTCATTATAAGACGGGAACTAAAAAAATTATAAACTTTCTTATCACTCTATCTTTACATAAATGATTGCCATATAAATGGATAATAATTTTAGGAATTAATCGCAATTTTTATAATATGTATAGTAATATCGTTTATGTTTATGAGATAAAAATTACTTTAGTTCTTTTAGCGGCATTTTTCGTAGGGGGGATTATTTGTTGGTAAAACAACATTATTGAATCTACATATAAATATCTAAGCAACATTCAATCTAAAATTGCTCATAAAGATTAAGACGGAATGTATATTGAATAAACAATGTATTGGATAATCATCGTTTTATATTTTATTCTGCTTATATTGTCTCCTCCTAATCATATGGACGGTGAAATCGAGGCTCTTCCATTATTTTTTAAGTCATGACGATAACGGAAAAGAAAATAAAAATAGAAAAAAGGATATTTTTTAGCCACGCGCTATAGTAGAGATTGATGGTTCATTTGAATATATCGATTTATTACACGGTATATTTAAACGCGACGAGGTCGTTGCTTGCGGTGGTTAACTGACTCGAAAACAAGAATAAACTAATTGCAAACATAGATCGCATTTTAATGACCCAACATTATCCAAGAATTGATTCAAACGACTGTTATGGCGCTGTCGATGATAGAGGTAATGCTTTGCATTTACGTGGTATCAATCGAAAACACCATTTTGTACATTCTAATTGCTATTTTTCAGTCAAATACGCTCCCTCTATACGACGACGCACCATGCGGAGCATTGATCCTTGTCGAGCAACGTTTCATCCCACGCTTTTGCCGCAACTCTATATCTGTTCTCCAATACAAGTTATTTTCAGAATACAGTTCATCGTTGCTTTTAACGCGACCCGTGTTTGGGGGATACGCAAAAGTGTTTACAATTTGTCGATCCCGTAGGACAAAATCGTCAAACTATAAGAACACGCACTCGAAAGAGTTCCCATTGACGAGGACGGAGGAGAAGCGTCGTCGCGAATATCAACCGCTATAATACCCGTCGGTTTATGCAAAGTATAAATACGCCTCTTGTGATAAAGGTAAATTGTGGAAACAAGCAGTAAATTTAGAATATATACTATGGAACTAAGAGGAGATTAATGAAAGAAAAATACATGAATTTGGTACAGATACTACGACATGGTTATTTTAAATATAAAATCTCAAGAAATCACTGATTAGCCGAGATTTACGGTTTAATCATGCCAAATTTCAATTTATTCAACGAGGCCCTGTCTACTCCCGTCGACACAAGCACGAGTATGTTGATTCGACCGCGTCGAGTGACATTTATCGTTTTAAAAGACGCTGTTTATACTACACTAATGTTTGACCAGATGCGTCCACACACATCGATTGTATTGATATTTACCTGGAACAGACGAAAATGATTGCTTGTGTAATGGATTCGAAGCGGGATTTGAATCTGTAAAAAAAAATAAAAACACGTGGTTACATTTAAAGAAAGGTAGTAATAAAAAGAATTTTAATCTCTGTGGAAACGCGTGTTTTTCGAAGAAGAAGTTGAAGAAAGAGGAGGAATCAAAGCTTAGACGCAAGTCTGGCCTTCGCCCGTTCTTTCAACAAGACATTGATGCGATTTTCAAGACATGGACGTTCGACCCATCTACATGTTTTGGAATCCCAACACACTCGCTCTCATAATCGACCAGACTAGAGTCCATGATGGTTTTGAAATTGTTTACGGGATTACATACGTGTTCCGCGTCGTTACCTCTCTTTTATGCTAAATTGTCTCCTCAATATTGTAAGTTGAAACGGTATGGATTTAAATTCAGAGGGATAGGTTCATTGTCGTCGGTTCAAAAATTCAGGCATTTTTTTATAGGAGAGTATTTAACTAAAATAATAAAAGGTACCCCTTCAAAAATAAGCAAACAGATCAATGATATACCCACGTTACTCGATTGAAACCACGGGTGGTCTAAATATTACTCACGAATACTATAGAATCAGTTTGAAGAGGAGAAACGCCGCCTAAAACCCACCAGGTTATAAAAACACCCGTTTACAGTGCACATCTAATAAATGTTGTTGGGGTTAAAGAAAACGAGATTGGACAATTTTTATTCGAGTAGGCAAACAATATAACGAATGCGTTTGTGTGGATACAAATGCGTAACTCAAAACGTGGATTTCGATTTGACGTGATTGGCGCGAATAATCTCGCTTGACTTCACAGATGTCGTGAGTACCATTTACTTTACAAAAAGATATGCTTTCAACGTTACCAATTTTTTACATGATCCCACTATAGATGCCTATTTAGATGATATGAGGCAACACTGGAGTGAAATTGTAAAAACCGCCGTGGCTTACATGGCTTGATTTGTTGCTTATTGGACAAGATTGTGGATATTTTTCAAAAAGAAAATTTGTGTTCTCAAAAAGGGCCTCCCGTTTTACTTTATCTCGTCAAATTACACTAACAAAGTTTGGAAAAATTTTTTATGAACACGTTGTAAGAACATTACCAAAAGAATAATTTTTAAATCGTTTGCGCTGTTATTATACGTATGATATTGTACGCGATTCCCGTGGGTAAATGTAATATTCGCCGTCATAGATGTAGTGTTAATCTCGTTTCCTATTATTGTATTTTTATTAACGGTTATAGATCCGCTAAAGTTGAATGGAACGGGTAATTTTGTCGCCAATGTTTGGGCTTCAATATGGACGAGCTTTGGCGGATACGTATGACGATGTTTCAGCAATAAGGTTCGTTACACCGGTCCGTTTATTTTATCAAACGAACATACCTCTGTATCTTAAATCTATGGAAACTAATTTTGTTAAACATGTGATTCTACAATTTTGTTTATTCCAAAATACGTGTTTTGTCTATTAAAGCACCACTAAAAAACAATCTCTCGCTCTTTTGTTTCTATACGAGATATTGTTTGTCATTTTCCTAATTATTTGAATTGCATTTTTGCCCATTCTAAACAATACATTGGTGGTTTTTTCAATTTTGATTTACATTTTTAAGATTATGATACGTGAAAATGGCATTTAATTCCCCCTAACGTTGACAAAAAAACAACTAAACATTCAGCTTATGATTAACACAGGCGAATGTAATTTTTTATTTTGTTTTAATTTTATCAGCCATTTTCTCCAAACACAGGATCTGGGGATAGGCCACTATTGCGCCGTTGACGAGACACGCACACACCGACCAATCCAGAACCAAGAACATCAAGGGTAAAAAACAATAATAAAAGATGTTTTTAATTAACTTTTTAATTTTTTATTATAAAAAAACAAGTGAACAAAAACCACAAGTGAACATTAACATTGGTATCCTCTTTCTCCATCTATAATATTATAAAAAAAATCCCAAGGAGACTTTATAAACAAGCGAAATAGTGATTCGCCATTAGCGGTTAAAACACGTTGGTCAACATTGGGTACATCCAACAAAAATTCTACAATATCTTTACTACCATAAAGAACAGCAGTTTGTAGTGGTGTCAAACCACTAGCATTGGTCTCTTCTTTCTCTACCCCTTCCTCCTCTGCTTCTTCCCCATCTTCCTTCTTTTCCTCCTCTTCTTCGTCCTCATCTTCCTTCTTCTCTGTCAACTCCGCTAACTCCGCTAACTTCGCCGTCGCCATTTCCACGATAGTGATATTGACATCCCCCACATTTACAACTTTAACTTTAGATATTGCCTTTTCGACGGTTACAGCATTGACATTAGCATTATCATAAGCCTTGGCTCACCGGAGTATACTTCACGACGGCTAATTATTATTATAGCAGCCACGTGAAGATTGTCATTCCGACTTAATGTATTTTTACCATTTATGTTGTAATCAGAATTGCAGATATAGCATCTATATCATTGTTCCTGTCAATGTAATATTTTATATCATTCATGTTATACTTCAAAATGATTTTGTTAAGCTTTGTCAAATTTAAACATATTGAAAATGATCTGTGACATTTGGATATATGTATTACCGGTATGAAGACACATTTTTGACAGTCGTAGCGACAATATGGACACGCGTATTATTTTTCAACCACGTTCTAAGCAAATTAAACAGAATGAGTGTTGCACGCCGTCTGTACTATCGAATCGTCATATTTAGATGTTACTCTGCACATGGCACATTGTAACAGGCATTGTATAGATGTGTCTAGAGAATTCAACATGAAATACTAGTATTCATTTATATGTGCTCTGCTTTTTATAGGAACGGACAGCGATAGTGAAGAGTTTTAGATACAGAAACCGCAAATTTTCTAAAAATTGTGTGGCTGAGTGTCCTACGTGATTGGATGCGGTATATTCACCAATACTGGATGGAACATGGTGTCGCATCCTAGTTAATAGCGTACTACTCAAAAATAATGTGTTAATTTTTTTAAAAAAATATTACATTGTAATAATTACTAATTACAATAAATAAATATATATAACAAAAAACAAAAACTTTTTTCCAATAGAAGTTTTTCTTCTCATCGTCGTTAGGTCATTTCTTGGTTTTCATCACCGCCATTGGGAGTACATTGGTTTACATCCTCGTTGAATATTCGGTGGTAGATAAACACAACCAAAACGTGTAGAAAAACACAACATCTATTATATATCTTTCCCCACCTCTTTAATGTGTTTACCGGTCGCTGATCGTTCTGGTATTATTGAACATTTCATGTTCAACTAACTGAATCGCATTTAGATATTTTATAACAAAATGAACCTCTTTACATGAAAACGTACTGTAACAAGATAATGGTCTCCAATCTTTTGATTGGTCCATCTTATCTTTATTCGTTTTTGGGTGAATATATCATTTAACACAATAGATTATACACCATTATGAAATTGACTCCAGAATATTATGGGAAAAACCAGAGTTATATACTGAGTACAGAAGGAGTAAGAGAGAACAACCAAGACTAAAATATTTTAATATTCTCTTGGTATCACATTCATTTTTCTTCGTCTTTCAGTTTCCATTGGATTGTATCGTGTAATGGCATGGAGAAAGGAGACTGTATCCACTTAAATACCTTCCGGGATGTTCCTAGATCCCCTTCCACATCCGATGTTGTTAGAGCATTACACGTCCCAATTTACACTAACATATTTAATTATAATATTTAAATTTGATACATATTCATCTGAACTTATTGGGGTATGATTTTTTGATTAATAAATTCCAAATTTCAGAAAATGTTCAGTAAAAAAATGCATGTTTCCAGAAAGCAAAAAACGTGGAGTAAAATATCGACAAAGAGTTGTCATCTCATGTTTTGATTACGAAACAATTTAAGGTTTCATCTAAGGGTAGAGTGTGGGGTGAAAACCGAAGTAGTTGATGTTGTTAGTTAAGAGATTAAATTTATATTACTATTATTTAAACAGTACTAATTATTAATTCAGAGACAGTGAGAATACATATTGACTATCTACGTTATTCTTTCGGCCCAGCTTTAGCTAGCTTCTTCGCTTCCCTTTCCGAAACGTGAAAAGATGGCTCAAGAAAGTGGTTACGCTACGTAAAACGAAGAATCTGTGTCGATGAATTCAGAATCTAAATTCGAAACAAGCACAAACGTCGGTAGGAGTGTTTTTATTCAAAGATTTGAATCAACATCTCTTGATCTCTTGGCGAACACTTAACCCTTTAAAATCTCGACACAAGTGAAGATATCCGCGTTCAAATCCAGCGTTCTGTAGACATTGACCAAAACAATCTGCATACATGTTTGAGGTTCAATTTGGTGTCAGTGATAGCTTGAGTGTGACGTGTTGTATTTATTATTATATTTCGAAAACAATTTTCTTCTCACAAAATTTTATAGGAAGATTTTTGGTTATATTGGAATGCATAGATGTATTAGCATCTTTGAGCTTAGGGAGGAAGCGGCAGGAGGGGAGGAATTTTTTTCGACCAATCGCTTTTCCATCTGGACATTGTTGCACGTTTTCGCAACGTCTCGCTACTTTGTGCAGGTTTGTTTGTTTAACATTTTTACAGAATTAATATTAGATTGTTATGTTTATCTCTTAAACATGTCGACATTTTTAAAAGAGGATGTCTAAATCGCGACGGAAAATTTGTTTAATGAGGGTAGTTTTCGTAAAGGACTTGAGAAACGCTAATTTGGAAACCTATCTAACAAATATTGCGTTTTAATTTATTGCCACGTGATCTCCCTAAATAAATGTGATAAAAGACGCGAATCGTATTAGCTACGCGCTCTGTAGTCACGAAAGACGAAAAAATCTTGTCCAGATCAGTTATCGCTGTCCTTATAAGTTGTTCGATACGAGGCTCTCTTCTCTAAATATATACCGCTGAGTTCTCGAAGACGTTCGCGTTGCTATATGCGGTGATAACTCCTTTTCTTTGCGAGTAACCCCTTGTTAAACTTATATATATATCTGTGGACCAAAGTATCTCGGAATGATGTTTAGAGACTCGACATGAAACTTGGGCATAAGCAAAAAATAAAATCTGACAGATACACAATAATTCCTCGTGGATGGCTAGTGTTATCAAAATATATGTATAAATTTGATTTTTATCTAACTTTGAAATTGCGAAACAGAACAGATAAAAGACTGGTGTGGGATGGGTGTGGTTATTTGTGTGATTGCGGAGTGTTCTTTATACAAGAATTTTGACAA
>BOPP01000849.1:0-12113 GCA_017312745.1 Gryllus bimaculatus | reverse complement strand
CGTGTCTGTGTGTTACTCGCACCCGACGACGCCACAGTAGATAATAGTACTTAGCATTTCACTAACCTTAGCGAACATGTCCACCAATACGTCTTACCTGCTAATTGAATGTGACTTATACTAAACAAATATACTCAGAAGTCTTCTACTTTCTTATGAAAACACAGAATATTCGAGATGACTTCATCCAGAAATGAAGAAGCGAGCTACTGTAGAAGTCTTACACTGCCCAGGAAAAAATCCAGAACTTCGAAAGCAAAAGTCTGCCTTACATACACTAAAATATCAAATTCTACGAATATCCATTTATAAGTGGATAGAAAGAGATCCAGAAAATGAATTTAAAGAGAGATACAAAATATGCGAAGCAACATTTAGGTGCGAAAAGTTTGTGATAATGTTTTAAATTTTTATTTGCTAGTTGGAATTTCGATATACCTGATTTACTTATTACATGGAGAACATCAGAAAGAACTTGATTTTTTGAATGATATTTTTATTCAGACGAATGTCTAGACTGTCTCGACGCTACGCAAATGTAAGATCTTCTAAATTGTCAACTAAAAAAGAAATATATATGTGTATATATGTAAAGAAAATATATTTTCTTTAATTTGAACACGCCGTGCTTCCCACCCTTGGCGCGTAGTTCGACTAAGGACCGCTAGAAGAATGTACGATTGTTGGAAGAAATTTAAATACGCATGGGTATAGATTGAAACTTTATAAGAAAGTTATATTGTAATTGAAGTAAGTGGTGTAAATAAAGAAGCGGTAGCAGTAGGCTTGAATTGTCGTTTCTCTGTTTACAGGTAAGAGAAAAATGGTGTTAATAGTTTTTGTTAATGATAGTTGATAAAAATGAACGAAACTCCACTCTGTTTACAGTTAAACATATTTTAGCTAATTATTATCCTGCATAAATAATTGTCTTTTATATACGTATATATATATATATATCACAAAGTAGGATTTGTTACACATTCAAGAACGACTCCACCAATTTGTATGATCTCTGATTTGTTGGATTTCCGCTCTGAATAGAAGAATAACTATTAAAATATCGGAAAAATTCACAAAGAAGAGAACAAATAACACAACTAAATATTCATGTCACATGCAACCCTAACACACAGCCAATTTTTCCCTATATCATTAAATAACTCTTAAATGAAGCGTTCTAGGGCTTTGAAAACTAAAATTCCATGTCCAAAGTCCTCAAAGAAACGTTTTTCACGCCGGATGAAATTTTATTGAACATTCTATTACATTTTTGCTGGTTTGACGCTTCTCGATATCACCCACCTTCTCAGAGATGTGCAGAATGTGCAACTAACTGTGTATGAGAGAAACAGAACGAGAGAGAGAACAAGAGAGAGACACACGGAGAGTGACGAAGAGAGAGGGAGAGACGAAAGAGAGGGAGAGAGAAGGGACGGAGAGAGAGCGAGAACGAGAGGGAGACACAAAGAGAGGGAGAGACAAAGAAGGAGAAAAAAGAGACGGAGAGACAAAGTGAGGAAGAGGCAAGGAAAAGGAGAGTCAATGAGAGTGAGATAACGAGAGGGAGAGATAAAGAGAGTGACAGACTAAGGGTACGTTTATGTTGGAGCTGCGATAAACGATACTCCGATAAAAACGATGAAAGCAGCGCTGCGAGCCAAGCAACAGAACGTCGCCATTTAATCAAATGGAGGTGTTCATGTCGGCAGCGCGCTGCTCTCGGATCAGCGCTGCGACCAGCGATAAGAGCGGCGAAAAACCCTTTGGTAGGTTTTCGCTGCTAGTATCGCTGGTCCGCGGTCTTCCAAGCTGACACATTCAGGTGTTGTAAGTGCGAATAAAATGATTGCTGAGAAACATCTTTTGTTAGGAGTCAAGTTGTGGGACAAAAGGGGCATAAATCACCGCAATATGTTCGTTTTAGACAAATTGTGGGCGCCTAATATAGTACAACACGTAAGTTTCAGAGGTTATGTACATTCGTTTTCAATGAACAACAAAAATACAAATAATTATGGATATCTGTCATGTTATTGTTTTATTGTGTGTGGAAAACTAAATGTTAACTTAATAAAGCACATCATCATCTTGAAGTGATAATGTATTTCGAGTCATTTTTGTAATGTAGATACTCAGAAGGTACCCACATTATTTTGTTTGCCATAACTTTCCCACTCCATCTGTTATGAATTGAAATTTGCAACCGCAACACCTTTTAAAACTAGAAACGAATTTCTTGTAGTTGTGAGACATTCACCCAGATTGATTGGGATGATTTATTCTTATATGCTTGCTATCCATGGCACCTTCACAAGTGGGTGCAGGTCCAAGGAGGCATAATTTATAACAGAAATTGATAAATGAAATTTATTTTTAAATGTTATAAACAATTGTGTGAATAAACTGAAAAACAATAGAAGAAAAATGAGATGCCAGAAACAGATTTTAACTAGAAAATGTATTGAAAGATAATTATTTACATTATTGGTTTTAATAGTACAAATAACATCACATTCCCTTGAACAACATTTGAATTACATGTTTGTAATTAAATCAAATTTGAAGTAATTGGGATCAGATAGTCCCATGTCACTATTTGGCAAAATATTGAGGTGTTACACCCTATAGAACCCTCAGCCTTCCAGTTTATTACTGTTTAAGATTTAAGAAACATTTTAAAATAAAACTAGCTTACCAATTACATTTATCACTTCCCTGATAATCTGTTTTCTTTGAAATTCAGTTCAGTTTCTACTTAAGAATTCAAAATTATTAATTTACAATGGTTTTTGAAAAACACACAATCATTTCAGAAGTCTTCCATGTAAGTCAAATTTCATAAAAAACTTAAAAAACAATTGGGAGAGAGTTATGTTGTTCAGTCAACGTTAACTGAGGACACCTAAAAAAATAATATTTTGGAAATGATTTTGAACATTTGATGGTTTTTTGTATATGTAGTATTCAGACTTTATATTCAGTTAAATTAAATACCAACATATCACCACAATATAGGCTCTTTACAAGCACAATAGGAAACATATACTGAGAATTCAATTAAGATTGATAAAATTAAAACCAAAATTATTGTCTTAGACAATATTAAAATGTGAAGAATTCTTTCTTATTTTAAAAAAAAATAATTTGAAGTAGATTTTTTAAATTTTCTTTTTATTTACTCCATGATGTATTTTGCATAACATACAATTATTTATATCACAGAAGAAACAAAAATAAGACAAAAATCGTACTTCAAATTAATTATTTTTCTTTAAATAAAAAATGATACTTCCCCTTCTAAATACTGAGAATGTGCCAAACTAAAAACTGTGTTAACAGACGAAATTTGACAGACTAATGGGACTTTGAATAATAGAAATTGACAGAATAATAGAGCACTGCACATATTTGAAATATTCTGTACATAGTCACTTTTTTGGCACAATTTCACACTTGACTCCACTGTTTTTATTTTTCATATAATTTGGAAGAAAATATTCTTAATTTTGGAGATCCACATGGGCCTATAGTACTCAATAGATTTCCTTTCCTCCATACAAGACCCAATTCCATATTTCACATACTTCCAAATTTCTTTCATCAAGAGGCTAGGCTTCTCCCTGTAAAAATAAAGGAAATGGACATTGTGTTTTTCAAATGTAATCAATCACTAACCACAATACAAAATATTATATTTATAATAGATACAAATCTGCTTCTCTTTTATAGTCAATGTAAATATGCTTACAAGTAAGCCACTTTTAATTTTTAATAAACACTAATTTGCATAAAGTTAGATTGTATAATAATTTTTGTATTGGTATAATAAATATCTGCAAAATTCACATTATCTAAAATAATTTTCAACAAAAAATTAAGTACTGATTCAGTTACTGATGTTTATAGTGATTATTTATTCTTATGACATGTTCGAAGCAAACCAAGTTAATAATTATTGTAGACAATGCAGCTTACCTCTGTAATTATCTCCACAGCCAGGATATCAAACTGAGCAATTCTTTCTTCTCTTCGTGAATATTTTTTACTTCTCTCACTTTCTACAATTCTCGTTAGCACATTCATTGAAGGGCTTTCCGTCAAATCCCGACGTATCGATGAAAATGCAAAGCAAATTATAAAATATCAATACATTTCCAAAACAAACCACAATTGAATTCGCTCGCAGAACAAAAACTTCGAAATAAATACACACTAGCACCGACTCTCTCGTGGGCTCCACACAACTGTTTGCCGCCTGTTGCAGGGGGAATCTAGTGAGGTTGACATATCTCTCTTTATCAAGCATGCCAATATCGAGCGAAAAAAAAACCTATGGACCTCGTAAGCTGTAATGCTTCCATTGCGTAGGGGAATGAAGTTCAGGTTGACCCCTACTGCGGTTCAACTTAAAACGTAACCAAAAGTTCCTAAGCCAATTAAGGATGTATGTTGGGTGGTTTACACAAGGTATGGAAGGGACGAGTTAGTTTGGGCGAATGTCCTGTAGATGTCTCTGGCAGATTCGGAGCGGCGCTGTTTCGCGTTGCTCCGACATGAACACATCAGCGCTGCGATTTCGCAACAACAACTCTCTCTTCGCTTTTATCGTTTATCGCAGCTCCTACATAAACGTACCCTAAGAGAGATGGAGAGACAGAAGCGAGACGGAGGTTGAGAGAGACTGATAGATGGAGAGATAGATAGATAGACAGACAGACAGAAAGAAAGAAAGGGGGATGAAGGGCCGAACAACATCTGCCGGGTACCGCTAGTAATTTTCATAAATTGTAAAAATGCGTATTTTTTAGTCTTGATGCTTAGTCTTTTGGCTTGCTGTAAATTGCGGATTGAACGTCGAAATAGCGGTACCTCTGGCAACACTCTTCCGATACCTCAGAAACAAAATAGGAAAAATAAATAACATTGCTTGTAGCATTTGCATTATGAAATTAAAATTCTAATACTTTTTGTATATTCATTAGATTTATATATTCATATATCAGTGAAATTTAGAATATTTTAAAATAATAAAAATAAAAGTTGCCAATTGCCATACCGATTTTTAACTGTATCTGACGATGAACGTACATTTGATCTCCGAAACATATTGATAAAAAAGTAGAAAAAACAAAGAAAAATGGAGAGGAAACACTTGACAACTTCAATTTTTAGTTCGACCTACTTTCATAAACCCAAAGATAAATAATTTTTCTCTTAACTGTACAATTTTACTATCGTAATTCAATCCTTAAAAAACTCACATTTAATCTTATGGAGTGAGTGCTACCACTATTATGTTAATAAGTATGATGGTTACTAAATTACGTTCAAAGTATTCTAACTCTTTCTATAAAAGTAATCATTATTTTTGAGGTATCTTCCTGGAGATAAAATTCTATAAATCAAGCACTGAGAATACTTACCTTTAAGTACCATCAGATAACATCTTACAGAACTTTAATCACAGTACAAATAATTCAATTTACAACAAAATAAAATAACATATCTGATCTCTCTTTTATCAATAGTATTATTATCAAATCAAAATCATTAACCAACATGTATATCAATAGTTTTCCTGCCAGTTCAAAATGACAAAAATTTACAAACGTTCCGTAGCCCAATTATGATTAGTAATCTGAAAAACAAAAACAAAATGTATGTTCCTTTACATCAACATTTCAGGTATGACATTAAATAATTCAGTCATTACGATAAAAAGGTATTGCTGTTATAGACCAACACAATATCCATGTATTTACGTGTAAAGATTATGGTGAATATACAACTTGTGAATATTCATGGAAGTACTGTATTTTCTACGGTAAATTTTCTACAGCTCTTTTCCTGTGCGATGTAATCGCACGGGTTCAGCTAGTATATAAGAAAGCTCATTAATATATTTTCAATTGATTATCGTCATTTATCGTAATGACGTCGATAGTAACGCAACACGTTCTCTGAGCAAGAATGTTCGGTCATGTTACTCTTCTATTTCCCGCCAATGAGGTTAGACGCGTATGACGCCATCTTCCCCGTTCTCATTCTAGCCGCGCATTTCAAACAACGCAAATTTCATAGCTTTTTATTAATAAAGGAAAGCTGCGGTCTATACAGTACAGTATATAATTTCCTCCACTCCTACTTTTCCTCTTTTTTTGGAACAAGAAAAGAAAAAAAAGGCTTAGAGAGGGTGGATCACATGCAGAGATGTGGGCGAGTGCTTTAGACGTCCGGTTGAGCCTTGGCCCAAGCGCCTTGAGGGTCGTACTTGGCTTGGAGCCGCTTCCACTCCTCCACGCGGTTCTTGCGCAGGAACGGGATGATCTTCCCAACGAAGCGCTTCTGCACGTCGGAGCACTTTGCGCAGTCCGTCGCGATGGCTTTAGCCACATCTGCCACACGAGAAACACAATATGAAAAATGAAACGATCAAAAGATTTAAATATTTATTTAACACAGAACTTTCCCTTATGTAATTCAATTAAGTCACCAAAGAGACTCTCACCGGAGCATTGGAAGGTACAGAAAGAGTTAACGTTCAAAATGAAACAAAAATTGATCCGCATTAATATCCGTATTGATATTGTGAAATAATAAAATCGAATCGAGCCTCATAAAATCGAATCGAGCCCCTTTAAAATCGAATCGAGCCTTTAAATTATCGAGCTCATACACCGAATCGAGCCTCATAAATCGAATCGAGCCTCATAAAATCGAATCGGCTCTTGAGCCTATAAAATGGAATCGGTTAATAAATTGGAATCGAGCTTTATATAAATGGAATCGAGCCTCATAAAATCGAATCGAGCCCTTTAAATCGAATCGGAGCCCCTTTAAAATCTATCGAGCCTCATAAAATGATCGAGCTCATAAATGAATCGAGCTCATAATCGATCGAGCCTCATAAATCGATCGAGCTAAAAATCGATCGGTCTTAATAAATGGAATGAGCTTAATAAATGAGAACGCGCTCATAAAATCGAATCAGCCCTTAAAATCGAATCGAGCCCTTTAAACTCTGAGCCTCATAAAATCGGAATCGAGCCTATAAAATGAATCGAGCCTCATAAAATCGAATCGAGCCTCATAAAATTGCAACGAGTCTCATAAAATCGAATCGAGCCTCATAAAATCGAATCGAGCCTCATAAAATCGAATCGAGCATCATAAAATCGAATCGAGCATCATAAAATCGAATCGAGCCTCATAAACTCGAATCAGGCGTCATACAATCGAATCGGGCGTCATTCAATCGAATCGGGCGTCATAAAACGGAATCGCTCCGCAGTAAAGTAGGTTCTGTTAAGTATTATATGTTAAGTTAAAAAAAGTGAAATATGTTCCGTTAAGAAAAGTATGTTAATTTAAGTAATGTATGTTAGGTTCTGTTAATTATTATCAATTAGGTTCCGTTTAGTAAAGTATGTTAATCTAAGTAAAGTACAGTAGGTTCGGTTAAGTAAATTGTATTAAGAAAAATAAAGTAGGTTCCGTTAAGAAAAGTATGATAAGTAAATAATTAAAGTAGGTTCCGTTACGGAAGGTTTTTAATTTAATAAAGTAAAATAGATGCGTTATGTAAAATATGTTAATTTAAGAAAAGTATGATTAAGTAAACTTTACTAAACCACGATCCTTGTTGAGCCAACCATGATCCTTGTTGAGCCAACCATGATCCTTGTTGAGCCAACCATGATCCTTGTTGAGCCAACCATGATACTTGTTGAACCAACCGTGATATTTGTTGGACCAACCATGATACTTGTTGAACCAACCATGATACCTGTTGAACCAACCATGATACCTGTTGAGCCAACCCTGATACTTGTTGAGCCAACAATGAGATTTGTTGAGCCAACAACAATCCTTGTTGAGTAAATTATGTTAAAAATATATAAAGTAAAGTAGGTTCCCTTGAGAAATGTATGTGAAATGAAGTAATGTAAAGTATATTCCGTTAAGTAAAGTGTGTAATATTAAATATAGTAAAGTAGGTTCGGTTAAGTAAAGTATGTTAAGTTATGTAAAGAAAAGTGGATATTGTTAAGTAAAATATGTTAAGTAAAGTAAAGTAGTTTCCTTAAGTAAATTGTGTTTATGAAAGTAAAGTAGGTTCCAATAAGTAAAGTATGTTACGTTCCGTTAATTTAAAGTAGGTTCCGATTAGTAAAGTATGTTATAACTAAGGTAAAGTAGGATCCGTTTAGTAAAGTTTGTTATGTTAACTAAAGTAAAGTATGTTCTGTTACGTTTGCACATGCTTGGACCTGTTCGGACCTGTTTGCACCTGCTTGGACATGTTTCGACCTGTTTGGAGCTGTTTGGAGCTGTTTGGAGCTGTTTGGAGCTGTTTGGAGCTGTTTCGAACTGTCTCGACTTGTCTCGACCTGTCTCGACCTGTCTCGACCTGTTTCGACCTGTCTCGACCTGTCTCGACCTGTTTCGACCTGTTTCGACCTGTTTCGACCTGTTTCGACCTGTTTCGACCTGTTTCGATCTGTTTCGACCTGTTTCGACCTGTTTCGACCTGTTTCGACCTGTTTCGACCTGTTTCGACCTGTTTCGACCTGTTTCCACCTGTTTCCACCTGTTTCGACCTGTTTCGACCTGTTTCGACCTGTTTCGACCTGTTTCGACCTGTTACGTTTGGGAAAATTTGGACAGGTTTGAACACGTTTGGACACGTGTGGACCCGTTTGGACACGTTTGGACACGTTTGAACAGTGCAAAAATTAATATTTTTCGAATCTAGGCATGTAAGGAAGGGTCGTTTTATATCTTGATAAGTTAAGGTACCTTTTGTTTCTTTTTTTTTTTTTTCGAAAACAATTCGTCTGATTGATGTTTGCTTTGCACCAATCATTTTCTTTTAATGGGATTTAGTTGTATACAGAATTACAGATAGCAGTGCTGAAATTATTATTTTTCAAAATTTGGCACGTAAGGGGGGCTCTTTTTTTTCACAATTAAGGTTCCTTTTGTTTTTTGTCAATCTCGGAAACTATTCGTCTGATTGGAGTTTGCTTCGCATAAATCAATTTCATTTAATGTGATTTACTTGTATAGAGAATTAGAGTTAGCAGTGCTAAAATTAATATTTAAAGAAATTTGGCACGTAAGGGGGGGGGGTCATTTTGTATCTTGATCAGTTGAGGTTCCTATTATTTCTCGTCTATCTCGGAAACTATTCGTCTGATTGGAGTTTCCGTTGCACCAATCAATTTCTTTCAATGATTACGTGTATAGAGAATTGGAGATAGCAGTGCTGAAAATAAAATTTTTTGAAATTTGGCACGTAGGGTGGGTTGTTTTGTACTTTCCGCAATTGAAGTTCGTTTTGTCTTTCGTCTATCTCGGAAGGAATTCGTCTAGTTGGAAATGTGTATGTGTTTTAATTGTATACCAAATTAGAGTTAGCAGTGCTAAAATTAATATTTTTTGAAATTTGGCACGTAACGGGGGGTCGTTTTGTACTTTGCCCAATCGAGGTTCCTTTTTGTTTTTCGTCTATCTCGGAAACTATTCGTCTGATTGGAGTTTATTTTGCACCAATCAATTTCTTTTAATGTGTTTTACTTGTACACGAAATTAGTGTTAGCAGTGCTAAAATTAAAATTTTTCGAAATTTGGCACGTAACGGGGGGGGGGTCGTTTTGTACTTTGCCCAATCGAAGTTCCTTTTTGTTCTTCGTCTGTCTCGGAAACTATTCGTCTGGATTTTGCATTGCACCAATCAGTTTCTTTTAATGTGTTTTAATTGTATACAGAATTAGAGATAGCAGTGCTGAAATTAATATTTTTCGAAATTTGCCACGTAAGAAGGGGTCAATTTGTACTTTGCCCAATTGAGGTTCCTTTTTGTTTTTCGTCTATCTCGAAAACTATTCGTCTGAGTGGAGTTTTTTTTACCAATGAATTTGTTGTAATGTGTTTTACTTGTATACAGAATTACATACAGCAGTGCTGAAATTAATATTTTTCGAAATTTGGCACGTAAGGGGGGGGGGTCGTTTTGTAGTTTGCCCAATTGAGGTTCCTTTTTGTTTTACGTCTATCTCGGAAACAATTCGTCTGTTTGGAGTTTGCTTTGCACCAATCAATTTCTTTTAATATGTTTTACTTGTATACAGACTTAGAGATAGCAGTGCTGAAATTGATTTTTTTTCGAAATTTGGCACGTAAGGGGGGGGGGTCGTTTTGTACTTTGCCCAATTGAGGTTGCTTTTTGCTTTTCGTCTATCTCGGACACTATTCGTCTGAGTGGAGTTTTTTTTACCAATCAATTTGTTTTAATGTGTTTTACTTGTATACAGAATTAGAGATAGCAGTGCTGAAATTAATATTTTTCGAAATTTGGCACGTAAGAAGGGGTCGTTTTGTACTTTGCCCAAATGAGGTTCCTTTTTGTTTTTCGTCTATCTCGGAAACTATTCTTCTGATTGGAGTTTTCTTCGCACCAATCAATTTCTTTTAATGTGTTTTACTTTTATACAGAATTACAGATAGCAGTGCTAAAATTAATTTTTTTTTCGAAATTTGGCACGTAAGGGTTGGTCGTTTTGTACTTTGCCCAAATGAGGTTCCTTTTTGTTTTTCGTCTATCTCGAAAAATATTCGTCTGATTGGATATTTTTTTTACCAATCAATTTCTTTTAATGTGTTTTACTTGTATACAGAATTAGAGATAGCAGTGCTGAAATTAATAGTTTTCGAAATTTGGCACGTAAGAAGGGGTCGTTTTGTACTTTGCCCAAATGACGTTCCTTTTTGTTTTTCGTCTATCTCGGAAACTATTCGTCTGATTGGAATTTCTTTGCACCAATCAATCTCTTTTATTGTGTTTTACTTGTATACAGAACTACAGATAGCAGTGCTGAAATTAATATTTTTCGAAATTTGTACGTAAGGGGGGGTCGTTTTGTACTTTGCCCAAATGAGGTTTCTTTTTGTTTTTCGTCTATCTCGAAAAATATTCGTCTGATTGGAGTTTGCTTTGCACCAATCAATTTCCTTTAATGTGTTTTACTTGTATACAGAATTAGAGATGGGAGTGCTGAAATTAATATTTTTCGAAATTTGGCACGTAAGAGAGGATCGTTTTGTACTTTGCTAAATTGAGGTTCCTTTTTGTTTTTCGTCTATCTCAGAAACTATTCGTCTGATTGGAGTTTTTTTTCACCAATCAATTTATTTTAATGTGTTTTACTTGTATACAGAATTACATATAGTAGTGCTGAAATTATTATTTTTCGAAATTTAGCACACAAGGGGGGGGTAGTTTTGTAGTTTGCTCAAATGACGTTCCTTTTTGTATTTCGTCTATCTCGGAAACTATTCGTCTGATTGGAGTTTCTTTGCACCAATCAATTTCTTTTAATGTGTCGTTTTACTTGTATACAGAATTAGAGTACCAGTTGCTAATTATTATTTTTCGAAATTTGGCACGTAAAGGGGTCGTCTTGTTACTTTGCCCAATCGAGTTCCTTTTTGTTTTTCGTCTTCTCGGAAACTATTCGTCTGATTGGAGTTTTACTTTGCACCAATCAATTTCTTTTAATGTGTTTACTGTATACCTAAATTAGAGTTAGCAGTGCTAAAATTAATATTTTTCGAAATTTGGGCACGTAAGGGGGGGGTCGTTCTTGTACTTTGCCCAATCGAAGTGTCCTTTTTGTTATTTTCGTCTATCTGCGGAAACTATTCGTCTGATTGAGTTTACTTTGCCACCAATCAATTTCTTTAATGTGTTTTACTTTGTATACAAATTAGAGTTAGCAGTGCTAAATTTAATATTTTTCGGAATTTTGGCACGTAAGGCGGGGGTCTTTTTTAACTCTTGCCCAATGAGAGTTTCCTTTTGTTTTTCGTCTATCTCGGGGAAAAAAATCGTATTCTTTGTCTCTTGATTTGGGAGTTTTCTTCGCTACAAAATCAATTTTTTCTTGTTAAATGTGTTTTTTACCTTTTTTTATTAACGCAAAAAAGGAATTACAAGGGATAGCAAGTTGTGCTTTTTGAAAAAAAAAAATTTTTTAAAAATTTTTTTTTTTTTTTTTTTTTTTTTTTTTTTTTTGGGGGGAAAAAAAAAAAATTTTTGGGAGATCTCC
>BOPP01000848.1:0-12152 GCA_017312745.1 Gryllus bimaculatus | reverse complement strand
TAAGATCAATAAATAATAAATAAATAATAAATAAATAAAATCAAAGATAATAATATAATAAATAAATTAAATAAAATAAATAAATAAATAAATAAATAAATAAATAAGTAAATAAATAAACAAATAAATAAATAATGGCCTGTCGCAGAATAATGATGCTGATCCTAATTAAAAAAGAGTGAAGAAAAGTGGAGTTTGTTGTTCGTAAATTAAAAAATCCATGTAGTTTTTTCAGAAAATTTACCTTAAAGAGTTCAGGCCATTTGGCCGCTGTTTTGCCGTCCCAGCCCTCTAAAACAGCTTGTTCAAAAATTTTCAGTCTCTCTTCTTCCCTTTTTCATGCAGCTTCATAATCAACTCTTTTGCGACAATCGGTCCATGTCAAGCGTACTAGCACGGGTACACCAATAAGCTGGTCGTAAAACGGGAGTAGAAGGTAAAGTCGTGACAATTGGTCGCAATTTTTTTGTTCGCCTGGCATGGTTGGGAAGACATGCGAGGCTACTCGGAGCACCGATTTTCGCTCGTTTTGCGCAGCACCGGTTTTGAGTCCATGAACCACAGTGACCCACAGCGCAGGGATCTTCGTTTGAAAGCCAGGCAGAGGTGCCGTGCCGATTTTGCATGGGTCAGCGATAGGTCGAGAAACAATTTGAAAGTGCATTACAGCGAGAATTTCCAACGAGACCCACCAAACATATCACGATGAGGTGTAACAAGATGCAATACTTAAAAAGAAATGCTTCTCGTATCTGCTTCAACGAAACAGGTGTAATTCTGGTATTTGGGCTGCATTTAAAATTACAGGATTTTAACAGAAAATGCAGAATATACATTACGTATAGTGTTTATTACTATTATATATTTTCGATCTATTGCATTTGTTGTAAACCCTATAAAGTATCGTGTTATATATTAACTTATATTATTTTCTTTTTCGCATTCTGCTTATATTTTGTTCCAAATATTCTACAATGTTCTAGATTTCAAATCTTTTTTTTAAATTGGATCGCTTAAATTGTGATAGGTGATGTCTGAAGCACGCTGGCCAAGGTCAGTATACGATGGCGCACTAGCTGATCCATATCTTCATCGCGTAGGCATTGAATAAACTCTTGATACCGGTTACTCTGTTCAGTGGTTTTCTGGTTCATCCGATGAAGTTCAACCAGGATGATAGAGCAGTAATTTCATCAACTGCCATAAATCTCTGCGTCGATCCTTCCGTCTTCATCCGGTTTTCACTGTTGTTTATCTGGTTTTGGTGAAACACATTATTCATCTAGGCCCTTGTATTTTTAACCATTGCTGGGGCATTTTATGAACATTCCTAGCCGTTTCATTAATTCCACCAGTTCTTGCGCATTACTTCTAAAAAATACTACAATTTTATGCACGTTCATGGTGAGAATTAAATTTTCTAATGAAAAACAAAATCACATTTAAACTGATTAACCGAAAACATATTATTTTAAAGTTACCCCAAAAGCAGTGTACATGAAGTCTTTCTTTGTTCAACGATAATTTTGCTATAAAAGCGGAAATCGTAGAACTGCTTGTGGCACATATGTAAAAAAATCTTATGGCTATGTATCTGCATGTATGGTCATTCTTGTAACGTATGTATCTGTTATATCATACTTATCAATAACTTTGTCGTCAGTGCTCTCGAAGACGGCATCATTTATAACAAAATAGATATTTTCATAGAATATAAATAGAAAACAGAATAATTTAACTATGATTCGTGCGGCATCGTAGGTTCACGTAGGATAATAGTTTACTACTTACTGTTTTCCAAATGATTTGCAACTAAAAAAGATTGCATGATCTTAAAATATCGAACATAGCGTACATTGATATAAATTGACATTATTTGAATAAGTTACTATAACAAGTCTGTAGGAATCATATGTCACCAAAAAACGTAGTTTTAAAGTGATTTAGTTGGTTATAGAAAACAGAAAACAGAATCCTTCTCTCCTGCATGATCCGAAAAAAACAGGATCAGTTCTTCCACCAGAATATCCCATGCAATACCTTGATTTGTTTTGAATTAGTGGGTTCAGGATTGTGTCCTGTGAGTGATGGATGGGCAAATGCAAGTTATCCGATTACTAGTATAAAGCTTTTTCTATCAGAAATTAGACACAAAGACACAGATGAAATCTACGCGCTTCAATTATTTTTCAGTTGCTTGCGTAGCAATTGCAAATGAAAACTCTAGCTCGGGGCCTCCATGGCTTTGGCTGGCAACGGTGGCAATTCCTTTCTCCGTGGCAGTCACAAGGCGCTTCTTGATGAGGAACATGACAAATAGCGCTTCTTAAAATAAGTTCAGCAAACCGCCACCTCACCGCGAGGGCGCAGTGGCAAGTGAGAAGCTGATCCAATTCACCCTCCTCGTATTCCATCACACAAGAGGGACGCATGCAGGAAACTGTGACATTGAATAAAATCGACACGCCAGCAACCCCCCCCCTAATGTTTTACTGCGTCGTGAACCAGCGTGGTCGATTTAAAACCCTGGTTACTACGAATTAATGGCTCAGTCAGTTGTGTAGGATTACTAGCCCTAGCTAATACTGTAGCGTCCATTTTCCTAGATTGAAATGTAGCAGCCCGCCTAGCTCGGTGTCCAATGGGCCCCCCCTACACGACGGTTTATCGTGTTATTCAGAGGGACGGGTGAAAATCGGAGGAAGACTTGAAACTGAGCAAATGGCAGGTGGTCCACTTCAGGAACTCTACAATTTCCCCCAAACAAAAAGGTGGTAGGCATGTGATCCTCATAACAATCAAAGACGGGTAGTCAAACTGTCTCGTTTTCCATTTATAAAGTCAACTTGCAAATATGCCTAGCACATTTTATCTTTTTTTTCAAAACAGGGAAAAGGGTTCTTAGCCTCTTGGATACATGGAATTAGTTACAGAAGTAAAAAACTCCGTAGACTTATCCGGGAATGGTCTATGAGATAACTGATGTAACTCCAACTGCTCCATACTTCTATATTCTTACAGGGTTGTGCTTGCAAAAAATCAAAATCAGCAATTATGATCCATTTCAAAAGTCATTCGGAAGGTATTACACAACAGACATTTGAAGAAAAATTGCAAAAATACGAAGGAATCTAAAAAATATATATACTCTTGGATTTGAGAAACCCTCCGATGTATGAAACTTTTTTTTGTCTTTCGATGCCCTTACATGCGTGCCACGAACTCTGTTCTCCTCAGCTGCCAACCTACGGTACCTGCGTCTCATTAGCACCACGGAAATGGAGCCCGTGGTATCGTAATAGTTACGAGAATTTTTTACTGTAGAAAATTACTGGCCAACCTATATGTTGCATTAGCGTAGGCCTCGTTGAGCACATCGCTCTTACGTCCTGCAACTAAAGGAAAGAAAGACAGGATACGAGTCGCCGATGCAGCAACCGTAAGCCTGTCCTTTCGCGCAGTTGGAGTCTTTCGTTGCGCCCACAGAACGAACGGAGAATAGAAAGAATTAAAAAAAAAAAGGTGTTTAAAGGATAATTACAGTTGTCCAAGGTCCAGAAGTCCTCATTTAATTTGACGTAAAATTGAAAAGCTGTAAAAAAGTCAGAGTACAATTATATGGGCAAAAACGAGACAATGAAAGTGAAGTTACGTTTGGAGTAACGGCAAAATAGCGAAGAGGCACTTAAAATAAGCAGCTGGATGAATCTTACTGGTAGTACTTGTTAATATATGTCTCATGTTACGTTAATAAATTCCCAATACCAGTTATGTTAACTTTTCTGTAAACGTAGTAAGTTCAATAGAAAAGGTTCCTAATTATCATTGATTTCCGTCGTCTGAAAGCGTTATGCCCAGAAATGTCAAGCCATTCCTATCCCCATGCGAAGAACCAAACCATGAGGACCGCGCTCTATAGGCGGCTCCACACTTTTGCCAATCGCCCGAGCAGCCACAACTGCTCGCCAATCCCTGGCAAGTTGAACATAGTGCTCGCCTGATGTTAATCTTCCCTTGATAATGTCCAGAAAGACCCAGAAAACGCGTGGTAGTCGAAGACCACCGAAACCTTAGCAAACTCTCTGACAAAAAAAAAAGACAAGCAAACTCCTGATCCACACGCTACTCGGGATTTCGCGAGCGGTCGCAGCTATTGCTATTTGCGAATTCCGAATGTGTGCAGCTTGCCTCAACCCATGAGCGAGCACAGGGCGCTCGACCTACCGGCGGCGCTCAAGAAAAAAAGCTCGAGCACAAGCGGCTGAGCCACCACGGCTGAGAATGAGCGGCGGATAACGCTCAAGAACGACGCTCGATATATGAGCGGCGGCTCCCGGCACTAACGGCTACACTGAGCGCTCGAGAATGAGGCGCGCTACGGCCTGGCCGCCGGATCAACCGCCCTGACACGGCTCTAACGAGCGCTCGAGAATGACGGCGCTCGAAGCACCAATGGCTCAAACGAGCGCTCGAGCGAATGAGCGGCGGCTCGAGCACCAACGCTCAACGACGCGTTCGAGCCCCAGCGCTGTCAAGCCCGCAGGGTGCGGCGGGGCGGCGTGGCAACCAACCTTTGTAGTAGGAAGAGGCAGTACTCGGATGAAGGTACGAAACCAGCGCCGCTTCCACAGCATGATAGGCCCTCCTGCCCTGCTTGTGCAGGCCAGCCCTGCAGCGTGCGGGCCGCGGCGGGCGGCCCTTCCACCACCGGCCGAGCGCAGTGCTGCGCGCCGCCCGCTCGCGCCACCGTGCTCTGCGCAACCGAGCTCTGCCGGCGCCCGCCCCCCCCGCCGCCCCCGCGCCGCCACGGCCCGCGCCCCGCCAAGGCCGGCGCCAGACGACCAGCCCGCCGCAGGACCCTTCAACACAACACACACAACACTTAATAAGTGCGCAATGGCAAATCGGCAGGACCTGTCGGAAGCACTTACGGAATATACTCACAACAAAACAATATAACAGTATATTAATTCGATACTTTGACTGTATGGTACCGTTAACCGCTAAGCCTCCGCATTATTTCGCGAGAGCACCAGGTGTCCTGTTTTTTAGATAAATCTTTAACGTGTTTATCTTGTATTTTGCTTTCATTGTACCTGTAGCGTGTATAATTATGCCGAGTAGAATTTCATAAACAATTAACCCGCATCGCTCATGATAATAATATTTTTTGTAATATATTTGGTAAATATGAAACTTCAAAATATAAAGTAGTCACATATGCATGTGATGGCACACTAGCTGTAGATGGTCAGCAATTTTCCTGCCTAACCGTATAACAAGAGGTTATATTAATATACAATTAATATTAGAAATATCTAGTGTTAGTGCATTACTGATGCTAATACTGGTAATAATAGGAAATACAACTTGTAATTATAAAAAAATGCTACTTTAACGAATAAAAATGAAAATAGTGAAACACGTCTTTTGAAGTAAGTGAAATATTGTAAATGTTTATGATACATTGTCCTGCGCCACAGACGTATGCTCACACGCAAAAATAGCCCATCATATATGAAAATGTATTTCCGCAAGAATAAATCACAATATGGAACGGGTATAAGAAGCCCAACAGGCCCTGGAACAACACGTTATAATCACTTTCTTATGTCAATATCAATCCTACATAATACGAAAATAAATTGTCTTATAACGAACGAAGTTTCTAAAAGTTACCATGTACATTCACATGATACATAAAACGATGTAATAATACAAATATGTACGTACATAAATTACAGAACCTTGCGATACAATCACATTTTTACTTCCACACTCTGAAACAATATGTTCTTATATATTATAGAAGAGGTACCATAAACTAAACAGTTATTTAAAGACATTTACAAAATGATAACAATAAAGTGTGTATATTATATTTAAGATAAGTCATTACAGATCGAAAAATCATCACTTCCAATAATCCTCATAACAATCATACCACATCATCAATGACCATTAACACGTCGGGCCTTAATATAGAATTGAACCTTACGACCTAGCCCCGGTCAGGGGTGATCTTTTTCAATAATGCCTGTAACTACGAGAATATGCTTGGTATATTTAAGGTGAGCAATATTAATTTAGTTGTAGTTTTTATTTATTTATTTATTTATTTATTTATTTATCATCGTCCAAAGCCATTAAAACCGTACTAACTGTATCTTTCGATGGTGTTCTGGGTGTGTGGAAATTAAATGGCCTTTGTTATAGTGAATCAAGGCAACCTTTCAATTTTCTTGATAACAATGTCCTTGTGAAAGCGTTGTAAAAAAGAGGAATGTAGGAGATACGGTCAGGGTCTTTAGTGAAGAGTGGATATTAAAATACATTTTTTACGAAACGCTGGGTTATCCGTTGGGTTTAATAATAAAGTGTGCGTTCTTTTAAAGAGTACAATATCATGGGACAAAATAAAAAAGTTAAATCAAAAGTTAGTTGGAGATATTGCAGCCCGCGGCTTACTTCACTATGTGCGACAAGGTCGCCGACCCCTCATTTAAAGGAAATGAAATAGTAAAAATGAGGCCGAGAAAATAGTAACGAAAGCCGAGCTCGAAAGTTGTAACTAGTACAGGTAAATACAATAAAAATCGATCTCCTAAACACCAAGTTAGACATCGCACTACCGTTGTTAAAAGTAAAGAGCTTTATCGTTCAAAATGTCTTATTCCACACAAAAATTAGAACCAAAGAAACCGAAAAAGGAAAAATTGTAGGAAAATAAGGATAAGGATCCTTGGGCATGAAAAAATAACAGTTAGTACCGAGAAAGAAAAAAAAATTGGTGCAGAAAAGTTTACCGGCACGATTCCCCAAACATGGTTTAGTTGGATGAACATCATGTTTGAATTAAAGGTTGCAAAAGTTGCAATAGTTACAAAAGTCTTCTGTTACAGTACCAAAATAAATTCGGTTGGAAAATTACGGAAACAAGAATGTACGAGGAAATATATAGATATCAACCCGCAAGAGACTTGGGATAGAGCAGTGTTTC
This sequence comes from Gryllus bimaculatus, assembly GCA_017312745.1. NCBI lineage: Eukaryota > Metazoa > Arthropoda > Insecta > Orthoptera > Gryllidae > Gryllus > Gryllus bimaculatus. Next base: position 5,152 of record BOPP01000848.1, on the reverse strand, counting down.
GTAAGAAGATCGATGAATGCCAGGGTTTTCGAGAATGTCAGAAAAGAAAGGTTGCTCGTACGTTAAAATAATAAAATAAAAAAGAACGGAAAAAGTCTGTAAAGAAGAAGAAAAATGACGGGACGATTAAGTTTGCCATACATATACAAATCAATACTACTTTGTAATCCTCATATTTCACTTTGGGTGACACGCCAACTTCGTAACCAATTGAGAAAAAAATGGAGCTTTTCATTCTTCGAAAAAGTTCGGCTGACAACTTTTGCATCATTGGCAACACGAAACATTGTAAAACACGACACATTTCGTGCATAAGTCCCGTAATTCTCGATTCTGGCAACTGTAATTATCAAAAAAGACACGCGTATTCCCATGAAAAAAGATGATATCAAATACTACGTTAATTCCTGTAATAACGATAAAGCGCTTGGAAAAAGTAAAACTAATGTATTCCGAGATTCAAACAGTTATTAAAATTGCGCAAGTACATGCTATTCGTGTTTAACACGAGAGTGATATTCCATTTTCATTCAAGCACATTCACACTCATTTGTTCGTGAAGTAATTTTTACATGCATGAACATGCAATGCAGAGTACATATTGTAATGCCCATAAATGGATTAAATGTGGATTAAAAACGCTAAATTATTTCTTACTGCAGTAAGTACTTCTATACTGTGCATTTCACGATCATTAAAAAGAAGTTCGGTTTGTTGCTCTATAATGTCAGTAACAAGCATTTTTAGTAGATATTCCGCATGGGGTTTCTGCACGAAAGCAACAATTGTTAATTAATACCCACAATAATAATAATAATAATAATAATAATAATAATAATAATAATAATAATAATATGAAGAAGAAGAAGAAGAAAACTTTTAGAATAATTTCTGTTTATTACGAGTACTTAGCCTAATTATTATATTCGAAATGTATTTTGCAATATATTGAAATAGTTTGATTTGAATAAATGAAGTCTAATATATTGCTATGTAATAGAAAACACAAGGCAGATTCCTGTTACTTTCATTTTTTTAAATTAAAACAACCTTATTGGTTTATTGTATCCATACAAATTATAATTTCCCCTCTATATGTTACACGCTAATGATCGATAAAGGATTTTTCAATTTATATGAAAATCGAATCATATCATCATCATAATGGAATCGACAATCCCGTACGTGTATTGCTGCTGGATAGAAAATTACTCCCTTGGGTTGCATCAAAGATATGTTGAGAAACATAAGTACGCAAATATACGCATATTTGGGTTAACAGATGCATAAGCAAACAGCAAAACGCATTACGCCGCAACACACTTTTACCATCGTGCATAACTTGGAAACGATGCATCCTAGAGCCGTAAAAGCAGTTTTTGTGTGTTTATGTGAAGGACACAAGTTATCTTTTATATTTAGTGATCTGCAAAATGAACGAGAGAATTCGCTCAGGGCATTGCTACCTTCTAGGAATCAATGCTCAGGGCGTAGAGCGCAGGCTTCGCATTCGGGAGGCCCTGTCTCAAATCCCGTGTCGGCGATACTGACTCGGGTTTTCGTTGTTTTCCCTTGGTCATCCAGGCGAATACTGGGATCGTTCTACTGAACGGCAGAGACCTGGAAACCGGCGCGCTAGCTGAATTCATTATCCACTTAAAGCCACGAAGGTTAAGCGAATTCCAGGCATATCGTGGTTCTGGGTGGGTGACCGAATAGGAACCCCTGGATTTAACAGCGCCGAGACCAATAGCTATTTACGGGGCATATAATGGCTAAATACAAATACAATGCAGAATGAGCCTTTTTTGACGTTCTGTTTTATATTTCAAGGTTTCATCGCTCCGAATCTCTGATTACCATAAACGCTGAAAATTGTATTCCAGAATGAAGATATTTTCATGGTTTTTAAATATTGCAATATTTTGCAATAAAAACTCTCCGCGTTTTCGTTATTTTGGGAACTGTAGTTAATCAGAACTTCCCGTTTCATCCGGCTTGGGAGGAATTGCGCTGTCCGCCGCCATAACGCTTATAAAAGTACTACTTCGTAATAAAAACACTATATGAAAATTTTGAATTTCTGTTTAATGTTCAAATTAACAAGGGCGCAAACATGCAGTGAACATGTAAAGATCATTTAGAGATCATTGGGTGAACATTTGTGGAATATTTAGAGGAACATGGAGTGCTTGTTGGAACCTGTAATGAACACGCGAGGAAACATGTAGGGGATCATATAGGGGACGTTTTGAGGTACGAGATACGGGCGTGCATGTTGGAAGCGTGTGGTGAACATACGATGGATAATGTAGTGAACATATAAGGAAACATGTGAAGAACGAGCAAGGAATATGCAAGAGAACACGTTTTGAACTTGCGAGGGGAGCACATCCGGAAACACACAGGAAAACGATATGGGGGTCAATTGCAGCGAAGATTTAGCTCTTTTGGTGACCCCTACTCCGTAGAAGGGTAGTCATAAACAACCAGATGTTAGAAATCTGTGTAAAATTAGCTTAGGCCTATCACGAACGGCCTACAATGCCTCTAGGTTCAGTTCAGGTCGTGGCCTGAAGTTGGAATCCAGTATGAAACTACTTTAACTTTTAAAATTGGTAGAAATTAGTTTTGTATATTTTTTAAAAAATAACAAATAAATAAAATGTAGCATAATATGTATGAAAACCAGTCTTTCATATGAGATTGGTTGTGTGGTTGTACGTGGTGCGAATGTGTGAACGTTAATTGAAAGCATTTAGTGTCTTAATTACAACCATCGATACTATCAATGTTACATTGTCATGCATGTAGCATCCCTATTACGCAAAGAAAATTTGTTGATGCAATGACGGTACGCATAAGTGATGGGGAGTTCTGATTATGTGTGTGTGTGTGTGTGTGTGAGTGAGTGAGTGAGTGAGTGAGTGAGTGAGTTAGTGAGTAGAAGGGCTGTGCCTATGGCCTCCGAGTGTGTGCGTGTGGAGGGACTGCGCTGATAGTGCGTATGTACGTGAGGAAGAGAAGCGAGAGGTTATGCTGATAGTGTGTGTAATTACAGTGCTGTGCTGTGTGTGTTGTGTTTGGGTGTGTGAGAAATTATGAGTAGAGATGAGATGAGAAGATGTAGAAGAGGAGAGATATGAGAGAGGAGTGCGCGATGTCGTGGGGTTTGTGTATGAGCTGGTGCGTGTGGTGTGTAGTGGATATAGGGACGTGCTGAGATGTGTCTGTGGCGCGCAGGGCCTGAGGAGGAGAAGCTGCTGGGCTCCATCCTGCTGCCGTCGTACAAGGTGTCGCCGTGCGCGCCCGAGGACCGCGTCTACCGCAAGTTCTGCTTCAAGGCCGAGCACGCCAACATGCGCACCTACTACTTCGCCGCCGACTCGCGCGAGCTCATGGTGCAGTGGATGAACGCGCTTAGCCTCGCCTCCATCCTGCAGGACGGCACCAGGTACGTCAGCCTCCCCACCCCACCCCTCCCATCTCCCTCCCTCCTCTCTCTCTCTCTTCTTTTTCTTCTGCTTTCCTTCTCTTATCTCCTATCTGCTTTCTCCCCCCTCGTCTCGCTTTCTTTATTGTTTCTTCTGCCTTCTCTCTTTCTTCTTTCTCCTCTTTCCTCCCTCTTTGTTTCCTCTCTTTTCTTCACGTATGACAAAATTATCTGACCGAGATTAGCTCTTAAACAATCGTCTCTCAGTTCTCTCCTTATTGTTTTCTGCCCATGTCACATCTTCATCTTATCACATAACTTTCTACTATTAGTACATTTTTCAACAATAAAGGATTTTGATTGGCGAACTTGTTTGCATTGTATAAACAAACTGCTTTGTTCCTTGTGTAAAATTGTAGATGGTCACTTTTAGGAATATAAGTCTGAAAGTATGTGAGTTAAAATAGAAAAATAGAAATATTTAATCTTTAGATCAATTAAACTCACATCAGGACTTTTATTCCTGACAGAAAATGCTTGTATTATTTTTGCAAAATAATAACCTACAATAACTATCAAAAACGTCCCTGCACGAAATGAAATTTTATTTTCTCACATGTGTACAAATTGTTAAAAAAACACGAACAAAATAATTTTATTGTAGTAAATATTTCGAAGAATAGAAACCCAAGAATTAGAATAAATAACCATAGATGGAATTTGAGAATTTTCAATAAAATTCTTGGTAAATCAAACGATTCTGCTACTTTCGCTGATACAATGGTACCCTGATATTCGAAGTGTTTAAAAGGAGAAGCAAAAAAATTAACTGACGAATTTTAAATCAATAGGGAACGTGAAGAGGGAAGAGAGAACATTTAATATATTAATCCATTATTCTATGACAAGCCAGAATAGTCGATGAAATAACTCTTTCGAGCCAAAAACATCAACTTATGAAGAAACAGGGACGAAGTCTCCGTATTCCAATTTTTTCGAACAATGAGGGGTAATCTCGCAGGAAAACAAATTCGTGTTATGATTCTGAATGGATGTTCGTATAACTTCTCCTTCTTTCTTATTCATGGGAACATTTCGTGCCTTTGAGGTTTGTTTTATTTCATTTTTTCACTGCATCGATCCATAATCGCTTATTATTTGATTTTCATAGCTCTCTTATTGTGTCCAGAACGTTTCTTTCCCGTTTGCTTGCTTGGAAGTTGCTTGCAAGAAGATTGTTTTATCTTGATCGAGTAAATGCATTCAAACTGTCTACAACGAACGTAAACTTCTTTGAGGGTGAGTCTGCAGGTCATGATATTTTTATGACCATCCTAAAGACTGTAGTTCTGCGCGTTCGAGATTAGATAGAGTATGCCTTTTTTGACGAAGATTCGCAGACAATCGATAACAGCATGCAGATAAGATCGCCTCGCTTCAGGTGAGAACTCACCTGCCGGCCGTTGCCATTCACTAGTGCTCACGGGCGCGTGCTGTCTCTCGAGTCTTTTAACACCACGAGTAGTTTGCTGACTCAATATTTCGTGAAAGTAGATTGTCCTTCGATCCGACTGCGCGAACTAAGGCGACATATGTTTTCCATTGTGGATTCTTAAATTTTTGGTGCTATTTGGGTGTGTTTTGCTTCATCACAATTTCTCTACATCGGTTTTGTAAGTACCTATTATTTGTTTTTCATCTCTCTCCCCCTCTCTCTCT
>BOPP01000846.1:0-12168 GCA_017312745.1 Gryllus bimaculatus | reverse complement strand
CTATTTTCTTCACGTTCACATTTAATCATTCGAGCGTTTCAGTCTCAAGCGCAGTAATTTCCACTGCCTTGCGTTCACGGGAGATGATTCACAGCTCAGAGTCAACGGCTCTAACGGCTTCCCTGCTGAAGTGAGTCAGGGCATGACCTGATGTCACGGTTGTGCCTCTGGATGAAAATAAGATTCGGAGTTTATATGAAATGGGTGCCTAGGGTAAGTTGCCTTGGCTGCCACCTAATTTTTTGGGGTGGTTCCAATGGGCATTGGTGGTGGCAACAAGATTTAATGAAGTGACGTAGGACCCTGTCAAAGAGATGGAGAAAGCGTCAACTGGGAGTCCTGTTAATTAGGTTTGTGTAGTGAGTGTAGCGGACATAGACGAAATAGTGTCGAAGTCTGGGAAAAGATTTTGTACGACAATGCGGAGATCACACTGACAAAGTCGCAAATAATCAGCGATAAGTGACAGCCCTTGTATAGACAAAAGGATTGGTGGTATCTAAGGGAAAGGGGGTAGTCATGACAGCATTGGAAATGATAGCTGTGGAAATGATATGGCAATTGTGAGGCGCATTGTAGGGTGGAAATGACGGTAGAAATAGTCAAGATGGCGTTGGCGGTACAACGAAGCCACAGTAACGGAGCTGGAGCGACGACGTCGAAAATGCTTGAAGCGGCGAAGGGGCGCGAAGACCGGCGACGTGGTATGACGAAGGTAGTGTCGAGGGAAGTAAGGTCGCTGTGGCTATGACGGAGATGGCAAGTGTGAAGTACACAACGGAAGAAGCAGAGACGCCAGTGGATATAAAGGAGGTGAAGCACTCAGCGAAGGAGATGGCAGAGACTGCACAGCGGACGGAGACGAGGGTGGAGGCGGTGAAGTAAACGAAGACGAAACAAACGCGCAGCCAACAGAGGACAGAGTGGAGGAGTCGGAGCCAGGATTGGAGGATTGATTGACGATTTATTGTTATTGGTTGCGAGCATGTCAACTATAAAGGTCTTGAGTTCCCTAAGGGCATGTTTTCATCATGAGTTGGCCGTGATCTTCCCCTGCAGAATGGCGAGATCCGGCGCCCACGTAGCGTTTACTTGCGGAATTTTCCAGAGCCAGGTATCTCCCACCAGCGAGGCACAGCCCCAGCAGGGACAAGCTCTTAGCTCCCAACCACTCTCCTGGCGTGTGTAGTAGTGTGGAATATGTAAGTGTAAGGTGTATAAGAGGGAAGAATAGGACGGAATGGTAAAGAAAGCCCGATTAGTAGGGCGTTGCTGCGGTATTCGCCTGATGTTAATTGGAAAACCCCCGAAAAACAATCGATCAGAGTAGCCGGATCCTAGATTTTCCCTCCATACAGCGACTGAATTCGACTCGCTGACGATCGAGTTGTAGTGATCAGGCTATGTATTCTCATTTCATTCAACTCTTTCAGAGCATCTTCGACGTAAGAGAATCTACGTGTCCAGTATTGTGTCTCAGATACACATAGACATCATGAGCGCATTTATCTCTAATGAGTGATTTTTTGAATCGTGATTTTGAGCTCACATAACCTTAATACTACTAAACTTGCTTGTCACCACTTGTGTCGTGAATGTGATCACGAGAGATAGCATATGTATTGAAAGGTTATTGGACAATCGGTGGAGTAGGAGCAGCTCTCGAAGCGACAGAAGCCGCGAAACAGACTAGACTTCTGCGCCATTTCTCTTGTATTCGAGATCCAATAGTCTATACGTCTGACGGACACAACCTTAGAGTCAAGAGAGTCAACTCCGCCGTCACGACTCACTAGGAGCACGTGCACCACCCCAGCCTGCTGCTCTTCCTCTTTTCTGAGACGGTGAGGCGATGTATGTTCGTCAAGTCCTGTCGTCTTGCGAAGCCGAAGACTCACGTGTGATCCGCGTACCACTGTGAACTAATGACTCGTCGCTGACTAGAGTCGAGCAAAGTTAGAGCCTCTCCATGCTGTCTCTTGTCCAGCGTCGGAGGGCCTGCTCCAGACTCCGCCGCGAGAGGACATTGCATATGCTAATAATGTAATGCTGATGCACATATATCGACTGACGAACAATAGCTGTTTAGGATGAAGTCTATCGAAGAGAGATTTTTTGTGTTATGAATAATTCGAATATGTTCGTAAAATTGACGCGAAGACGTCGAATAGAACAGACTATGTAATGTTCTAGAACCTTGTGTGATGCATATTCGGTTTATATTAAGAGCATATATCTTGTGTACTAGCATGATTTCGAATCATGAATCATAATCAAACTCGACACATTATAAGAGTTACAGTTGTGACAAAATTGTATAAGCTAATGTATTAGACTAGAACTCTCCATTACAAATGCGATGTAGCTAAGATCGCTTTCATACTAAGAGCGACGTAGCGTCGTAACTGCTGTTAGCTTGGATCCGTATCATGACATTTGAGAAGTATTGTAAATTCTGAGAGAAGTAATCAAAATTGGTGCGAGGCTGTTTCCAGGAGACAATAGATTAAGTTTGATAAATATGATTAATACACATTTATCCTTATAGTTCGTCGACTGCAACCATATTACCTCAAGCATACTCACATCTCTATTATGTCTAACAGTCTGAAAAAGTGAACATAACCTTTTCCTCCAAGAGTCTCTAAAAAATTACTTAGTCCAAGAAAAAAACTCTAATGCTTCAATTACTTCGTATTGTGGAATGACTAGCAAAAAATATGACTTTTACAATTTTCGAAAAATCTGGAATTTTCAAAAATCTGAGAGACGCTGAAATAATTATCTGAAGCGCTCCTTTTTGCGAAGCGAGAACAAAGGTTATAAAGGCAATGGGCTGCCTATTTCTTTAGAAAATTGTTTGAAGGTTTTTGAGTCTTCGTGTAATGTCACTCTTCAAAAGTCAAAATATCCAAATTCAAACTCCAAAGGCTTGAGTTCATTCAGACCGATCGGCAGTACGATCTTTTTTAGAGAAAATCGTGAGCACTGTTTTTACGGCGCTATCAGCTTCTGCCCGGAAATTGCCGTTTTCGGACCACTATTAATATAACTTTCTTTTCTTACGAAGTAAGTACGAAGTAATCGTAACAAGAGCTCACCTATTTTCTCGGCGATGTTTGAACTCACAATGATGAGGCTCTTATAACAAGAGGTGGCATAGCATGTGGGAGATAGGAAGAGCCAAATAGCGTCACGCTGCAATCAGGTGGACGTAATAATTTGCCCCTGATTAGAAGACAAGCAATCACGCGTTGGTGTTGCGGCAGGTCACGTTCTGAGTCACATATTCTTGTAAACCTTCGCCTCTATCCGCTAATACAATATATACAACCGGGAGTGAAAGTTTCATAACATGCGCCATATTGAGCGAGAAATTTTGTCGGAGTAACCTGTTCAATATCTTGCATTCATAATATGTTATACTATCATGTAGAGCCAACTCTGAATAAATACGATATATTAGCGTCACCGTGTGGTGCTATGCACGTTCAACGTGGGACACAAGATGGCTGACATAGCTATGTCGCAACTAAATATAATAATATCATATTAAAATACCACACAAGTTCAACCCGACCATAGTTGTTTACTATGGAGAAGAAATTAGATGCATGTGCTAGTTTTAGGTGACAAGTTCTCGACACTATATATATGTATCGCGTTAGTAACTATCAGCTTCACTTAGAAATACAAGACTGCCTGCTGTGTGTCGTGATATAATGTCGCACCAACTGAGCTGCGTCGAGCTCTACTTGTATGTGAGTTGTAGATTGCAATTCTGCTATTCTTGCTCGGCCTTGTAAGACAGCTAGACGTATAACGTCAAGTTCAAGTCCTGAGATACTATGAAGTGGCCTGATGGCGCATTACTGTTACAACCGCTGTGCGATTTTACTTCGTTTCAGTATTCGTGAACATGCAATGGATAAAACTGTTCAAGTCAGGCCCATATGCAAGCTTGCCTTCGGATCCTATAGCTCGAAGTCAAGCTCTAGAATCCATAATATTCGTATTCACGTGCAAATCGACACAATCTTCTGTAGACCTATGCAGGACTAGTCTCTGCAATATCAGCTTAATAGTAGTACAACTACCAGGTGCGCCAGTGCTGCGCGTAGTAGCGTGGATGAGCTATGTAATAGTGCGGCTTACACGTATCACTATTACGAGCTACTAGCCCATACTATGATCATTACATTACAACATCTCAAATGCATGAAGATCAAGTAATAGGTAGAAAGTCATCTATCTACACTCTCGGTCCACTACTACATGATGAAGATTCTGATAAGTCTTGCTTTTATTGTGGTGATCCGGTGTGCTAGAAGGCACATCTTCCAACGAACTTGTTTATTGTCTGATGGTTGTGAGCTATCCACATCACGGTCGTTAAAGAGTACATTTATGCTAATAATGTATTGCAAGCCTCGCCAGTAATTTCAATTCCAGTCGTCTCACCACAAATACTATACCCTATTAGAAGGTGGTCATCATGGAATTAATGTAAACGAGTACCACCATATGGTATATCTATATACCGTACACAATACGACTATTCCTGAAGTATTCTGTATTTTCAAATGTATATAACGGAGTGTGGAGCAAACACACTTGCGGATTCTTGGTTACGACTCACGTGTATCACAGTGAACTAATTGAGATTGCAAGTCAAACGCTGCGCTAACTCCTTCCAGATATTTATCTTGAAGACTAACTTTCCTCTTTGTTATACAAACCACACAATTTGACGTAAGGAACTTCTCTACGAAGGCTAGTAGATGAGCTCGAAACATTATTGAGAGCCCTAGGGACTGTAGTGGGCAATATCAGTTTCCAATAAGACAGCGAACACTTGAGAACAATCCCGAACTCCTGATCACTCCATAAGGCGGTTTTGCCAACACTGCGCGAGAGTGCACACATACATCGTACAAAGCAAAGCGAGTACAAATGCGACTTCACCACACGATTGTCTACCTTGTAGAACTACAAAAAGCACAGGACAACGCTGTCGAGGCCTATATGCTGTCTCTAGTGTTAATCAGTTATCAGAGGCTACGTCAACGTCGTATCAAGGAAGCAAGACGAATGTCAGACTCTTGCAGCGCAATGCCGAGGCGGTCCCTATGTAATGGCTAGCTGAGCTAAATGAGACGACTGGGTAGCGATCATATGCCAGCCGCAAGAGAGTTGTCGTTCGCGATCTGAATCATACGTCACTCCGAGCTCTGCCCGGCTATCTGCCTCCACATTCGCTCTGATACTAGGCGTCTGCGCATAGTCGTTTCTGGCTCGGTGCTCGCCCCTTACGGGGACTTTCTCGTGGTCTAGCCGAACGTGCTTCTGTGGCCAATGCCCCATCATCACTCGCTGTAGCCCTATCTAGGCGCTACACCAGGTACCATGAAGCTTGATTGACCAATATAGCTGATGATATATCGTTACTAATCATTTAAGAAATTCGATGGCGCAGCTACGACTCGCGCATAGCTCATCAGCCGCACATACACGCCGTCGTCCCTCATAATCATCTTGTCGTACACGCACGGCATCGAGTGATCCATCAGTTTTGCTGTGTTAGTAAATCTCTTAGTGCTCCTACACATCCCTTCTCGCGTCTCTTCTTGTTTCTCTATTTCTCTCTCTCTCTGGTCTATCCGTCCTCCTCTGTCGCTGGTCCGGGTCGGGGAGCTGTCATCTACAACGCTTCAGCGGGCTATATCCTGTCGCCGCTGCGCCACATTAATCTAATGATTGTTAAAACGCTCTTTCGGGCCTTCGGCCTCCATCTTCTTCCCTTTTTCGCCCTTCTGTAACTCCTCCTCATAGCTAACCTCCGTCCTCGAACGCGGAAGCGATTGAGAGAGAGCATAGCGAAAAATAAGTACTATGCCTCATACGAGTTCAACTATACACCTTCACTGTAGTCCAACACAACACGGGACTGGTACGCATACTAATGGCATTACACCGGATCAGGACAGGGGACTAACACCGCACATCCAACACATGGACCGTAGCACAGCACGAGCGCCTCCGTTGTCAGCTAGCTCTACGCTGAGGTGAGCCAGTGTTCGCGAGCTGCGAGGAGCGAGCGACGTACGTAGCGGAGAAGGCGTGCGGTCGATGCAACTCTGGTTACGAGACGTTCTCATATCCTCTCAGCAACCACTGTTCTCTGACGCGGCTCGGCTCGCGCATAGCGGCACGATATACAAGTATATCCCACGTCGGCAGCACGCGTCTGGCGCACTTAGCACATGTCACTGCACCGCGCACTCCCCTAGCTGGCAACGGTTCGATCAGGAGCGTCTCGTCAGATGCGCGGGCTAAGAGCTCCCGCGGGTAGAGACCCCAATCCTCTAAACAAATGCTGGGCCAACAACAGTTTCAGTCCCATATTTCTTATAACGCTGTTTACTGCGTCCGACGGTGCGACAATGGTGCCACATTTTACTTGTAAGAAGTGTGTCAGTTCTAAGTTCAATCTGCTACTTCCTTAAATCTATTTCCGTTTGCAGGAAGAGGTGGCTCAAAGCATCAACTAATGTCACCGTAGTGCCTCTGACTGGGAGGTCCTAGGTTTGAGTCACGACGGCGCCGCAGGATTGTCGGCACGAGCTAGGTCTAACTCAGTCGCTGCCTGGAGGAGAATTCTGGCGGACTGCTGCTCTGGTCGATTTCTTCGATCAATACCAGGCGATGCCATTTCTTGATGCGTATTTTGCGTCTCATCAGGGGGAAGGGGGAATTAAAGAAAAATTTTGGAGTAATTTCTGAGAAAATTTTGAAAATGTTATAGAGCCTTCGTGTAAAGTATTTACCAAAATCAAAATATCCGTTTCAAATTCCAAGAACCACGATACCAGTCTGATTGATTCACGAATATCAGTTTTGTTGAAAAACCTAATTGCAGTTTACCTACTAGCTTTTTACACAAACAGACCCAACAACCAGACGGTTTGCCGTTATTCGATTTTACGGTATCAGGGACCCACCAAACGAGTATTCTGACTTCACAACGTGCCGGAGCAATTAATTTACTACAGGTAGGAACCAAATTTACCCACTTTTTTGTTGCCAGGGCCCGGAAATAGAGTTTTTCTGTTGATAATACACAGTTTTACCCTGCAGCATTACAATTCTTTGTCTCTACGCGTAAGCAACAGCTTGAAAGAAACAAGATAATGTAAAGAGTCTAAACTCTGTTAAATAATGTGTTGCTACTTCTATCAGGAAAAATAAACCATTGTCATATTGTTACTCCTCGAATGGTACTCATACTTGTATAACCTTACAAGTAGTTGTAGTTGTTAATATTAATGATCTTGGTGTTGTGATTGGCTCAAAACTAAATTTTAACTAACGTATTTCATTCATCGAAAACATTGGGTTTTATATAGAGATACTAGACTGAAGTTTCGTCTGCTTTTACTTTAGAGAACTACAATCCGTTCTTTTCTACAATATTATCCATTTTTTGGTTGCCTTATACTGTGATAAGACGGAAACCCCCGGTTTTATTTAAACAGGAAAATCGACGTTAATCATTATGAATACGACGTATGATATGACATGATATATGATGTACGCATATAGAACGCTTTTTGCCAAGAAGTACACGTTGTCAGGGCGACCCACAAACAAGAATGTATATTTCATGTGCGGACAGGACACTGTTCATTTGGGAGAAAAGGAAGAAATCCCCAAGGGATTATATAAAGAGTGTATGGAAAAGGCAGTGTAAGTGGGTTGTTGTTATGTTTTCAATGTCAAAATACTCACCCTCTTGCGCGTGATAGTAGAATAATTTATTTGCAGTTTCTGTTTTATTCACGAGACTAACATTGCGCGCGAAGATCACTATAAGCCCATGAACTTTAAGTCGTGACCGTACGGAATTACCAATATTGTATACAGAAAGTCAGATCAGATCGTTGATGAGGTCATTGATAAGTGTAATAATGTAATAATAAATGTTAAATTATTATTTTTAAAAAGATAAGTCTGATAACTGGTAGTTAATTTCCTTCAATTCAAATAACTGATTTCAAAAACAGTACTTTCAGGAATCATAATTCTGTACAAAATTGCACGTTTGCATACGACAAGTAAGAAGGTAACATAGCAAGACCCACGATCAAAAACAGAATCAAAGATCAAGATAACCTTTCCATACAGAGAAACTTCATGAGTTAAGCTGGATAGATAAAATAGATAATTACATTAATCAAAGTAGGGAAATTCATTCGTTCATGATAGTCTATGGAATTAATAAGAAATATTTATCAAGATTTATTAGTACTATTCAGGTAACAAAAGTAATTAAGTAATTAAATATCCAAAAGTAATAAATAACGTCTCAAATGGCACCTCAAGTTTGAGAAGTGGTAATTCACAATCATGTACATTTTCACGTATTCGCCTGACCGCTGTGGTGTGCGGATCTGTGCCCGCAGCTCCGTAGTGCTTACCTTGCTCGCCGCGAGGGCCCAAGATAAGAAAAGTCAGCGATAATAACCATGCGACTACTTCTACAGTGAAAGTTAATTTGTAAAAGTATACAGTGTTTCATTCTTTCATATTCAAATCAACCTAACCAAACAGACCACCTATACTAAACTCGGATACGAAGTACTTTCGGGGTAGGATCAGTAGCATGTAGTGCGATTGATGCTAACTGATCACCCGGGAAGCTGTTTACTTCAAGAAAATTCACCGACAGAATCAAAGGGCAGCGACTAGCATACGGCATGGACCTGATCTCTGCTCCGTCACCTGACGCAGAATGTATGGCAAATATTACAACAACCAGCTCGGTCAAAAAGGCCGAACCCTGACTCCTTCGACTACTGATGCTAATTAGAAGGGAAGGCAAAAACAGCGTCTTGCGATAGTAACTACTAGTGTATAAAGTCCCACCAAGAATAATTCAGTGCTCTTTGATATACGAAGGCACAACAGAAAAACAATGAGGAAGACCTTTCCAATAAACACTGTAACTCAATTTTGATGCCAAATGTGCATAATGTTCAGCTAAGGGGGGTGATCAATTTTTAAAGGAACCTTAAAAACAGAAGATTTCGCAAATAATAATCTCTAGCAAACGACAAAATTAAAATCAACGCCGAAAAACTCCATAATACCTACAGGGAAATAATACAACATTTTATCAGCCACAGTCACGTATACTATACATACCAGATTGAAACAGGAACGTGCGTATAGAGTGTCTTTCGACACTACAGTCATACGGAGACGTAAAAGATTCAAGGCTGCGCTTCTGGAAAAGGATCACATAAGTAGAACAATTATAAATGTCGCCACAGCTAACTAAATCCCTCTGCCTGATTTTTTTTGTATGACCTTGACCAAACCTAACAACAAAGAAGTGTCAAAATTACCGACTGTTAAATTGTGTTGTTGCTTCGAACCACCACGCCTGAAACCGCGAGATAGTACGAATGCAAAAACTGTCAGAGATATGAACATACAAGGTCGTACTGTGCATACCGTACAAGGTTGGTTAAATGTGGAAAAGAACAGCGACCCAGATAAGTTTTAAAGAGAAAAGCAAAGTCAACCAAGCTTGTGCTCTGTGTGAAGGCAACCATCCCGCCAACTACAAAAAGGGGGTTTTTGCAAAGTATACAAGAACATAATTAAAAAGGAAAAGGGTACATCACAACTCAAGTAACACAGAATGTTTCCAACAAGAGATCATGTGCAAACACAAACAGGAACATTGAAAACTGATCTTATTCTCACGTAAAAACTCAATGAAGTGGACATGTAAATGCAGGAACATGGGCCGATGTGCGCGATCAAAGCCTGTAGAAAGACATCAACAACAACCGACGTATAGCAATCCATTATGAAACTTATACAGCACTCCTTTGAGAGGTTTCGAAAACTATCTAATTGCAGCAAAGTCAACAAAAAATCTCTCATTAACTCATACCGTCGCTTTTTCCAACTATCTTAATCCTAAATTCCCTTCGCATTGCAGCTTGGGAACGCCAACGGCTTGGCAAATTTATCGCCAAGAAATTCGAAATATTTTCTCAACTGAAAAAAAAAATAGACACATGCTACTCATCTCTGAATCTCATCTCACCAGAAAGAAGCTACTTTAAACGAAGAACTACACTTTATACGATACTAAACATCCCTAGTGGGCAATGCCCCATGGTGGCCACAGCAATATTTAATAAACAAAGCACTATATAAACATCAGAACATGGAGCTGCTACAGGAACAGGATATTCAAACAACGACTGTAGCAAATTATGGACTGGAGTGGACCTATTAACATCATGCCAATTTACTGCCCTCCAGATTCCAAGAATAGACAAACAACGTATTTGAAACCTATTTTAAGTCTCTAGAATAGGTACATGGTGGGAGGAGACTACCATGCCAAAACACGCAAATGGGGATCCAGGCTCATGCACTCCAAGAGGGAGAGAACTGTGAAAGCAGTTAACGCTCACTTCAGCTAGGAAACCATTTCTCCAGGAGAACCTACCTACCTGGCCTACCTGACTAACCAAACTCCAGATGTAATGTGACATATTCATAACAAAAGGAACTCCCATCCACTAACTGTATCATAGACTCTTCCACGCACTGTCCTCAACACACATCCAAATAATTATCACGTCGGCAATAAAAATTCTACAATCCTCTCCCGCATCACTAACGAACAGAAAGACAAACTGGAACTTGTTATAGAAAACAGATATCTAGGAAAACAAACATCCGATTACCACTAAAAGATCAGCTGCACACAAAAGAACGCAGCGACTGAGTATATAATAAACATAAATATTCAAGACAGCAGCTTGGTGAACCGTACACGCAACTTCATCACTACAACCCAAGGCCTCTGTGAAATATCCATAAATTCTTTTGCACCAAATGCCGAGAACAGAGACTAAGAAGAATTCTGCATACTTCAAAATTATCCTGAAGACCGTAACCGAACTACAACAGAGCAAACTAGGCAACTAAAACGCTTCTAAACTGATTCAACAACAACAGGTTCAAGATTTCATAACCAACTCTTACCCCAACAGAAGAATACCAATTACTCCTTATTTAATAAGCCACAGGGAAGCTAAAAAAAACCGACTCAAATTCAAATCCCAATCCAGGGGACGAAAAAACGAGTTGGGCAAGCAACCAACAGAAAAGCGTCTACCCTTTGCCAAATTTCTTTTTGCTAATGTATTCCAGATCATCCATTTAAATACTAAATTCAAAGGCAAAAATCAAGATTATCTTAATCCCCAGAACAATGACTCTTCCAATCGCCGCACTTCACTCCTCAGAGAATTACCAAACACGCATATAAACTCCTTGATCAAACAAAAAAGCTCCTGGCTATGACTTAATCACAACACCTCTTCTCTCAATAGAATACCACGAAAATGGCAAAGACTATAATACTGCATTGTTTCAACCAGTATTATAAGAACTAGGACACTACCCGGAGCAATGGAAAGTACGCACCAAATTCAAGTTTTCTCAGCCTGGGAAACCTCCACATGAACCTCCTCCTACCGTCCCATCAGTATACTCTATTCTATCCAAAGTATTTGAGAAACTCTTCTATCAAGAATGACGGTCTCACATAGCTAACCAAATAACTAGCCCTGATATCACATTTGGTTTAGCACAACAGCATTCTAGCCGTCCGACAAGTTAATCAGAATCAACCAACTACATTGAGAATTGCTTCCAAGAAACAGAATACTGTTCAGCCCGCATTTCTAGACATTGCCCAACGCGTTTGACAAAGTCTGGCACGATGGACTCTTATTTAAAAAGTCAAGAATTTTCTACCGTATCTCCTTCTCAACATTATCAGCTGCTTTTTCTATCCCACGACCTTCCAAATCAAATTCAAAATGAATTATCTGATATTCCATCCAATCAAGGCCGGAGTACCACAAGGTAGTTGTACTCGGCCTATCCTATACCAGCTCTATCCTACTGATATAAACAAAATCAGATAAAACACACCATCAGCCGACTTTTGGCAGATGGATAACGGGCCATACTAGCTCGTACGAACGACCCAATTGCTCGGCATCAAGACATTTACAAGAACATTCTCATAATGATTGAAGACTTGGGCCAAAAAGTGGAAAATAAAATCAA
>BOPP01000845.1:0-12217 GCA_017312745.1 Gryllus bimaculatus | reverse complement strand
TTCCATACATATATTAAACTAGAACGAAAATTTCTTTTATGTGTAAAATTTCAGGATGGAGGACACGATGCGCGGAAGCAATAGTCTAACATTGGAACAAGGCAACAATTTAATGTCAAAGAAGAGCGTGGCACTTGGGCTATGCTAAAGTGATGTTTCTTGTCAATTATTTTATAAAGTTTAATTCAGCTTTACCCAACTTTTTTAAGGAACATTACAACAAGCACCAATTTTAAAAACAACATGAGATTATCTCCATAAGATTTTCATATCTTCCATAGTTAGGAAAAAACATTTAATTTTTTTTCTGGTTTGCAAGTCCATTGGGGAAAATTTACGTGAAATTTTAAATTGGCGTGCCAGTTAATTTTTCTAGGCAGCTTTGAAAAAAATTCTTTTATAAATCCTTCCCCTTCCCCCTTTTTTTTTTTTTCAAATGTATAATTTTGTGATTATCAATTTTAAAATTGCATTCATATTTTTTCTAAAATAATTAAAAACATTTTTTTTTTTTTTTTGAAGTCGCGCTTTTCTCCCAAAAACAAAAACTGAAATTATACGTACAATGCTGAAACACAAAATATTTTTTTTCATTTATTTGATCGTAGTTGACATAAAAAAATGATTACATCTTTCAATTTGACAGGGAATGCCCCATTGGGTCTTACAGCAGATTGTGCCCCTGTGGAAGTTGAACAGTTTTATACGAGAATCTGATCATTTCGTGTGCCGCAGCAAACATTTTACGTTGCTTTTTTAGTGTATTTATTGTTATTGTATTTTACATAGAACGCTCGCAGGTTTTCTTTTCTGATTAATTTGTAGTCATCGGGAAGTGTATGCCGCATGTTTCCCTACCCATAGATGTTGTTATAGTGAATATCTACTGAACGGGCACAGTGAACTGCATGGCTCTTCAGCTCGTTTCTCTCATGCTCAGCAATTGAGCACCCCCAAGTTATGACGTCTTCAAGCCTGCGTTCATTGTTCTGGTAGCTGGTGATGCTGTAGTCCCGGATGTTGGCAAAGCTTCAAATCGTTGCGAAAGTGCAATGATGAAAGATCCACAGTTGCAGTTAAACTTGGAGTAGACATTGCCCAGTTTTTCGAATAAATTTCATATCAATAAATGAACCTTACGTACAACTGGTGTATGAGTATAAAAAACTACCACCTAAAATTAAGATTGAAAGGTACTTGGTCCGTTGAAAGAAGATGCCATGAAATATGACTTCTGTGAATAGTGAAGGTAATATTTGTATGAGTATTGTAAAAGCTGCGTATCAAGATATTGTAATGTTCAATCTATAATTAGAGATTTATTCTTGTTTTACCGGCCAATACCAACTTTACGTGTATTACTGTATTATCAATCTGTATAAAAATACCTATTTTGGTAATGAGTGAAGATATACATTGTAAAGAAATCATATTGTTCGAAAGATAATTTTATATATATCTATATATATCTATATCTATATATATATATATATATATATATATATATAGATATATATATATATATATATATTAATATATATATAATATTATATAAATATATATATTATATTCTTGTTAAATTAGCTTAAGAAAATATAGATTTATCTAGATAACGTATGTTAATAATAATGCACCTTCGGCAATCTGATTGCAAAAATACTTGAATTTGTCATTCTGGTCTGTATTGTTGTTAAATGCATTAGAATTTAATATCACTCCAGTCGATACATACAAAAACTAGACCAGAGAAGAAGGTTTTCTTGCACGCGCATGTTCAATGAAATTTAGTTTTTCCGAAATTTAGAGTTATAATTAACGTTTTATCATATATCGCGATTTGTAAGTAAAACGTGTTTACATTGATTTTAATGAAGTTTTCTCCTAAAGTCTCAGTGAAGGCGAGACAAAAATGCCAGTAATCCAGGACATGGCCAACATTCAAAAACTTTATTCCCGAGCCTCATGTATTGAATAAGGGATAACTTGTTCCTTTAATTGTTAAGTTTTTCCTATCAATGATGAAGTCAGTAACCTGTTTTGTGGTTTTTGTTACCTGCGAATCGTATTCGACGAAAACGCTTGTTTTGTAGCAATGCAAAAGCCTAAAAGCATCATTTCTAAAATTGAATTCCCTATGATGTGAATGCTCTGAGGACTGGAGTTTGAAACGGAATATTTGGATTTGGATTTTCATAGGGGAAGCCTCGAAATATGTCAAAAATTTCTTCTAAGTTCACATTTTTATATTTATTTTCGTTCTCCATAGAGATGTTTGAAAGAATTGATTAGTTCTTGAAATACTTCATTTCGAAATTTGTGATGTTTGACAATGTTTTGATGTCTTTCTACAATATAATTTTGAAGAAAGTATTACTTTTATTCGTATGCATACGTATATACGGAATAAATATACGTTGTATAGAGAATGTAATGCTGCATCAAAAAACGTGATTTTTCGTCAGAATACTAGATTCGGTGCACTACTAAGATACTATATTTTTTGTTTATATTTTTTTTCAAAAATTTTAGAAATGTAATTTTTAAATATGTTCGCGCTTTTATGGAACATTTCGTGTACGATTTGTAGGCATATGCGCATTTGTTAGTGGGAAGTGTTTAAATAATTCAGAAACGTTGTTCAAAGCTTCAATATATTTTGTGTTAAGGATTTTTTTCCTTTAAAGTTACCTAATATCCCGTGGCCGCAGGGCGGAACTATGCAAACCTTTACCTTGCTATCAGTCAATCGCTTTGTAATGGCGAAATGAAGCGAGACTTCTATAAACGATCATGGCGCTGGGGGTGTATTAGAGTTGCTCTCAATTGGAATGAGAAAGGAACAGCAGAGTTCACCGTTGCCAATTGCAAACAGCGATCCCAGTGCGAGTCGCATGTCGGGCGGGAGAGGACACAGGTAGTTACGTGCGATTATTGACAGACTGAGAGTGTCCCATGAATGTCTTTGTGTGGTGACACAGTAGGTCCTAATGAGATGAGGGGAGTAACAAGCATTTTAGAACGCAGTCAACTGGAAGAAATAGTGAATATCCTTTTCTTGCGTATTGTTGCGGGAGTGAGTCTTTTTTTCATTATTTGAGCCGCAGAGATCAGGTCCAAGAGCAATGGAATACGTGATTTCAACCTCCACATAAAAGGCATTGCATCACGTCGGAAAGCCATGTAGCTTTTCGTTAATGAAGGCCGCTAGTACTTTGTCTTTCCGGAACAAGAGCCATAATTTACGGTAGTTACTTCTGGGAAGCCTTAAACAGCAGGAATGTGACGAACAATTGAATGTTTCTCGTATTGAATTCCACAGAATTTTGCGCCCTGAGACATTAGCATTGGCGGTCGATTTGCTTCGGAGTAGGCAGCCCTGGGTAAATCATGATTCTTGGGAATAGTTTTTCTATGCGAGGCAATGACACTCTTCTAGTAATAAATGTTGTATAAATAGTTACAGTGATTACTTTGCGAAATATAATAGTTTATATTGGCGCATACTATTATTTTGTCTTACAGGAATAAATAATTTACTTACTTTTTCCCATCTTACGTGTCATTTGACGACCTTCATTGAAATTTCGTATGAAAATTTATTTTTGATTCCAAACAGAAAAATTTAAAAGGAAAATTCAGCGTATACCTATTGAGTCCGAGATCAATCCATAGAGTGGTGTGAAAATGTGTATACTTGTTGATTTGATGATTTTGTTTGTGGCAATCAGATTATTTCTTGAGTTAAACTACAGAAAGTAAATGTTGAAAAAATCAGAAAGATGTTTGGGTAAGGAGAGAGTGAAAAAAGGATTTGGAATAAAAATGCATTGGACACTACCGTCTACGATGTGATTAAGCCGATTAAGATATTAAGATAAGACGAGCGGGATCTTCTCAGGGGGCGGGTTTGTCCAGAAGCGTTCAGCTGAGGAAATTCCCATACGTGTGTGGCGTTCCTTATAGGCTGATGAATCGCGCAGAATTTGAAAGCTTCCATATTGGTCTTGACGTCGGTTTTTTAGGTCACGAAGTGTGATTGTATTGTCATAGTTGTTTGAGAGTTTATGTTAAATATTGCTTGGTAGAAGGATTTTTAATCTTTGCTTTTGTTGGTCGAGGCCGAAGCAGACTAGTCTTGGTAGGAGAGGCAATAAGACTGTGGCAAAGGGGCATATGTGTGTGTGTGTGTAGTTGAACTAAAATTGATTTTCGTGAAGTTTGCTAAAGAACGGTGACAACTCATTTGCATTGCATGATATTTTTATTTAAATAATATTATAGAATATTCAGATCAAATTTAGAAGGTTGTACTTATGTAAAATCGATTAAACGTTTGCAAACTGAAAATGTCAAAAGATTTAAATGTTTGAACGCGTACTAAATATGAAACGATTCTACCATTTGTTAAAAGATAATCAAATTTGAGAACCGATTCCGTTTTAACAGCAAAGTATAGGAAAAGGTCCCGTCGCATATATAAATTATGAGCACTTATATTACAGTTGTTACTTTCGTAAGAAAGAAATAGCGCCACGACGTTGATTTCGTACAACTGCGGGATTTGGAAATATTGAGCATTGTGAAAGGCCTTCGTTTGTGGCGTATAGGTGTATTAAGACAATGATGAATTAATGTCTTTAATGGTTTCAGTTGAAATTCTCAATTACCTTTTGGGGGGCCATTTTATAACAATATATAGTGTAATGAGGATTTTCACTTTCCAAATGCCTGCCAAATTCTTTGATTTCTTCACTGTAAGAGTACAGGAAATGAGTGTTTGATTTAAAATGAGGTAATTATTGAAATGGTCTAATGTTTAATAATACATTGTTGATCAAATTTGTGCAGCAATCGTAAATCTGAATGTAAATCCGTTACAATTGGGAATACGTAAAAAAATTATTTAAAGGTAATCGGATTAAAATAAGTTATGCGACGGCGTGTACGGTCGGAGGCGTCTCAGACCGGCACTTCGAATGTGCTGACAGCTGATCGTGGAACGTTAATCAGTGTGAGTGTTCTGAGTGGATGTTTGCGAATTTGATGCTCTTTGTCCTCTTGGCCACCACTATCTTCTCTGGTAGACCTATCTCTATGAAGAAAAATCATGGGGGGTTTCCAATGCGAGAGAGCTAGGCGGATTTACCTTTTAAATTTAATGTCCCGAATGTGTTGCGTATGTTCTCTCTATTCTTCCTGTCTCCCATGTAAGCTGTGAACGCAGCTGCCCATGGATGCGAATATTACTTCGGCGGCTTGAGGAGTGGAAGCTGTCTGTTGCAGCGCATCAATGTTTGGCCGAGCTTTGTTGTGCTTTGAAAACCTGTCTTGATCTGGGAAACGTCTAGAGTTTGCTATGTTGTGGGTGACGCATTGATAATAAGATAGAGTGCGAATTTCCCCTGTTTTTGGTCTCGTTTAGGCATCCTCGGTTGTTCGAGGGGGGGTTCGTGGAGTAGTTCAGACCCTTTGATGTAGTGGATTGACTGTACTATCTCGCGCGAGTCACGTTTCTGGAACTCTAGTTAGCGGGGAGATCTTGTCGAGATTCTTGTTGCGCGAGGCCAGGTTTTCAAGGATGCATTCTTTCGTCGTGGTGGTGTGAATGGGGAGATAGCGGTTTGTGTTTGTACTTTCCGTAAACTGCGTGTCTTAGGGTGCCTCATTTATTGTACTCCATGACGTGAGGGAAGGTAGCGCTGACTGTCTTTTCCAGTTTGAGAATATTGTTCCTTTCAATAATTCTGTTCTAGAGGGAAAAACTATTAAATTTAATATAAAACGAGGATAACCCAACATTTTTCGCATTCACAGGTTAGAGGGAGAGTAGAAAAACCAGCGAAGCAAACCATTTAATCGAAAAAGATACAAAAACCACATCTGAAAGTTCATTTTTTAGTCTGTCTAATCTTATACGTGTGTAATTTTTTGATTTGATTTGTATGAGATGTTTATCATTTTATTGTAATTTGTACATTAATTTTTTATGAGAACTGACATGTTTCATGAGTTTGTAAAAAATTCAGAGCAATGTTACATTACTTAAAGAAAATTCAACAACTCTGTGTTGTTACTACATTGTACTATATTGCTTAAGATACTACTTGTGTTTTACTGTACTATTAGAAGAAGCAAGATTAAGAGAGACATTCTTTATTGAGAGATGTATATTTCACGTGCGTCAGAGTCATATTTAATATGATTACTGATTGAACTTGGCCTAAATCTCATTCATTTCGGGGAGAATATATGGTTGTCAGAAATTGTTCGCGTTTGTTCCTTTAATATTTAGTGTTTTTTCCCATTCTTTCATGGTGCTGGATTCAGTCATTATCATACCCATTTCTTTTTAGTATGGCTTAATACGACGTATTGATATTCCATTTCTCATCAATCATCATTCGATTTGTAAAACACAGCATGATATTGACATTCTTAGATATCTGCATTATTATATTATATATTTCAATCTACTGATTAAGTAGTTAACTTATTTGTTATATTCGACTTACAATTAAAAGGAAAGATGATCAAAATAAGTATTCTTAATTACCTCTATTAATTATTACCATAATTTATCAATTTTTTCTAATATTATTATTAATAATATTATCAAGAAAAACCTTTAAGATTGAAGAAAAATCTCACCATTGAATGGATTCAATCAAAAAAGATACTGCCCGCTTAGCATTCTCTCTACGATTCTTCCATTGCCAGTTATTTTTTCTAATGTTCAATGTAGAAATTGCTTAATTATACCTGCCATTAATTATTCAGTTATGCTCAAACACATCCAACCAATGATATTTACACTAATATTCTTTATTATTTTTTTTACTTTTAGTTTATATCATGAATGTAATCAAGGAGCTTACAATGAGCTGACTAGATTATAGTTATTTATAACATTTGAGTGTTTACATTCAAAAAGTATGATTATTCACATTAATCTATATAAATCTATAACTATATAAAATTAGAAATAACAACTAGAAATGTAACCGCCTAAAAAGAAAAGTTAGCAGCTCACTTTGGTACAACTTATTTCCTTTTTGGAAAATAAATTCAATGATATTAATAAAATATACCTCTTATTTGGGTTTTCAAATTAATTACCTAAATGTATATAGTCTCGCTTAACATCTTCACTTGTCATATTCTACATAAGCATTCAGGTTAGATTCTGAGAGTTTCCACTACAAATTAAAACAAAAAAAAAAAAAAAAAAAAAAAAATTCATAAATATAAATACCCAAACATAAATTCTCAATAAATAATGCTTAAAATAATTAAACTGAATTCTTATTATATACTTCTCGTTTTATATTAACAATTAAATAACACTTGACACCCGCTGTTCCTCATTTCATCCATGCGGTATTACATAAGCAATATTAGCGCCTCCATAAAAAGCATAAGATCTAGTTATATAAGTTAGATTATATAAGGCATAAACCATATTGATCCTAAAAATCTGAAAAAATAATAATTATTAATGTAAATCTAACCATAATTCATCATGTTGAAAACTCAAAACCTATTTAACCACCAATTAGAGTAACTACTAAAGCCAAAATCTGCATATTAGAAGGTAACAAATGAAATGAGGACTACTTAATATCACTTCAAATAATAATGAACCACAAATTACAAGATATAAAATATTAATAGAAATATAGCACCAATGAATCCATAACTTCTTCATCCTTAAGCAATGTAATCTCCTAATATTAAATTCCACATACCATAACTAATAAATTCAACCAAAAAGTATAACAAAGAGTTAATCCAGTGGAAAAGAAACAAATACAAAAATTCAATAATTCTTATTAATCTTCAATGCAAAATTAAATCCTATATATAAACATAAAAAGATTGTTTATCATTCACAATACCATTAAAAAAGATTTGGAAAATAATTAATTTCCAAAGAAAACATATACTAGAAATTATAGTGCCTAATTCCCAATTGAATCTTCACAAACTTCAAAACACCAAATAAATCATGCGAAAAAACCAATTCATACGAAATCTACCCTAATCTATATACTAATTAAAAAAATAAATAACACCAGTACTCAAACCCCAATAATATAGTTAATTATAATGTCTGTTTAGAACAATAATATAAAAAAATCATTATAATAATAATAATAAATATAATAATAATAATAAATAATAATAATTAATAATAATAATAATAATAAAATAATAATAATAATAATAATAATAATAATAATAATAATAATAATAATAATATAATTAATAATAATAATAATAATAATAATAATAATAATTAATAATAATTAAATAATAATAATAATAATAATAATAATAATAATAATAATAATTAATAATAATAATAATAATAATAAGAATAATAAATAATAATAATAATTAATAATAATAATAATTAAAATAATTAATAATAATAAAGTATTTATGAGTCACATATATACAATCCCACAATCGTGTATGACCGAAATCGTGTTAAACAATAAATTTCAGTACCTCATAAAGATACAAAAAATCATTATTACTGGCAAATATATCCAAACATTAAGTTTAAATAAACAAATTGCGTCTGGTAAATAAAAATAAAGAATATTTCTTTAAAAGCTTCAGAGAAAGATACAAATTCATCCATCCACCCCAAACCCCAAAAATAGTATTTTAAAAATTAACTATTCTCTGACACTTATATACTTTTACTTACTTTCATAATATTATAATTAATATATTTTCACGAATAATTTACCATACCCTATTCTAAGATTTCAAATATTTTATTGCGATTGTTTTCAATTATTCCAAATTATTACGCGGCCATTTTTTAACTATTACATTTCACCGTTGATATTAACATAGCCTTAATAGAATCGACCACATTTGCAGAGATGTAAATTTGGTGATTGCTAACGAACAATGCATGCAAATGTGCATCATATCTTCTCTATCTGCCTGATATTCATGTTAGGTCATGGGATATACTATGGATTTTACAATTTAATACATACTTGAAGAAGTAGGAACCCTGTATTCTATTTTTTTAATAGCACTGCTTTTATAGATCTTATTTACCATGGGACAATATCATTCTGAGATCCACTGTGATTACTATCTTCTTCAGCAATTCCGATGGCTAGGGTCAATATTATAGTTCATTGAGTTTGAGTGTTTTGCAGTATAATGTTTTTTAAGATCATTTGCATACTGTATTAATCTATTAATTCATTTAAAAAACTATTTGAATTATTAGTGTATGTTATTAAATTGAATTGAATTTCTGGCATAACTTAAATAATCTAATTGTTTAAATTAAATCACTGTTTATATATTTTCACACATAATTTATCAAAGAATAATGTAAAACTTAGTTCATTATTTCTGTAAGTGAATGTTAATAAAAATGCCACTTCTTAATTTTAAATACTTTCTAGAAATTTTTGCGTTGATACATTCAGCAGGAACTTTTAAAATCATAAATAATAATAATATTTTTATTGCTTATTAAACTTACTCATGAAGCAAAGTCAGTCCAGAAATTAATTAAAATTACAGCTAAGATTTATTCATAACTTCAGTAATATTAAAATAAGTTTACATCATTTTTCTAATTACATTGTTAAAATATACCTTATGAAAAATAAAGCCAATTTAATTATAACTAATTACATCCATTACATACTTACAGTAATAATGCAAATTGTTTACTCAATGAATTACATGAATAATAATGCTTTTGCTCCTAATAAACATTAAGGTAAATTTACATTTTAAACTACACAAATTCTTCATTAAACACAACAAATAACATTAACAAATAAACTAGTTGATTGATACAGTGACAAAAAACTTACAATTAGAGAATTAATCCCCTTATCTTACGTAGGCCAAGTTTAATTTACTTACAAAAAACTTCAATATTCTAGATGTACAATTAATGATTAATACTTATCATTAATTATAATACCTGGACGTACAATAAAAAATTATTTACCTGCATTATTAAATAGTAATTGCCCTATTGGACTGGAATATGACAGTATAAAGACGTGGTCACTCTGTAGCCGGTATATGTTTTTAATTAAAGAAAGTTAAAAGCAATAAAAATTAAGCTTTATACACACACACACACACTAATAAAATGCACGTTTTTGCCGTGTTGCAAAATATTTATCATTCCAGCATTTTATTTTAACTAAGAGTTATTAAAGAGCTGTTGTAGCTATGCAGAAAATATCTTTGTTAGTTAAAGATGCTAGTTTATATCCTGGGTATCCCTATGTCTTAGTATGGTGTTATGTATCTCTTATTGCTCACAAAATATTATTTGATTATTGTCCAATAGTAATAATACTTTGTAAATGTGATAATTTATATTAATAAAGAAAACTTCTTTACAAACTGTCTCGGTTTCAGTTTAAAAATGCTTCTTATAATGTTTCTTTTATAGACCATATCTAATCATATTTTTATTGTGTGTACCGTCCAATTTCAATGCGTTTTAAAGTGAGAGCAAGATCGTTCCATAATATTCTGAAAATAATTGCATCAATTTCCAGGATCTGAAAAATACCTCGAGAAAAATATATTAGAGTTTATTTGTTACAAAGTGTATCAACTGTTTGTTATTTGTTATGTTTTAATCTATGAATAATCCTAAGAAACTGATGGACAATCAGTTGGTTCACTGATTCACTGTCTATTTTCCCACTTTTATTTTTGTAGTTATGACCATGATGCAAACTTGAAATGATTAATACATTTTTTTAACATTTAATTTTCAATTCAATTATGACAAATAACTTTTAATTGATTTTCATATTCAGTCAGATTAGCTTCTAGATTTAACAAAGATAATGCCCACTACTTTTTAATTTGCATTCATCATGCATCATAAAGAAATTACTGAAAATCAAATGAGCGTGGAATATCATTAACATTATAAATAGAAATAGCAAGTTCAAACACGATCTTTACAGAACACCAATGAAATTGTGTCTATATTTGATTTAACTTGGATAAGAAATTTTCAGATTTCCAAGAAGATCTCTTACATTGCTTACGTTCTGTACATATGAATCTAATGAGTCATTGACTCTCCCTCTTATTCCATAATAATCAATTTTGCCAAACAGTTTCTAATGAAAATACACTATGAAAAGCCTTTGAAAGATCAATGATAAACCTGCTGTTTTTCTATTTGATTCCAAATTTCCAATGATTTCATCTATGAACTCTTACAACAGCAGTGTGGTGGTGAAGACCGTTCCTGAATCAGGTTGGCTTTATTAAGATATTATTATTCAAGAAAACAAGTTAAGGCTTGCCAAATATAACATTTCCATGAGTTCTGCCAAATACTGAAGTTAGTTAATAGGTCGCGTTAATTCTAAACATCCTGCTGTATTATTATTCTTAGCAGAGGTCTTAACAATACAATTTTTAGGCATTCTGGGAAAGTGAATGCCAGCTTAGAGATTAATTTATTTAAGTAAACACTAATATATTAGCGAACAGTAGGCTTACATTTTTTTAAACATATTATTGATATTTATCATTCCCGTTGAACTATTTTGAAGGAATTATCAGTCATGACCCTTCAGTAGCATCTTGTGATGAGAAAACATGCGACTTTGTGAAAGTCCAGAAAATAAGCAATTAATGGTATGTTGGTTACAATTCTTCGGCTTTGAATTTAAGAAACGAACTCTTAAAAGGTCCTACAATATCAAAGGATTATCAAAGGAAAACATGCATTCATGTAGTAGTGTAATGTTTTTGTGAATTGAGTTAACCTATTTTAATTACCATTCCATAATGTTTTAGATTTATTTGTTGAGTTGTAACTTTATATTTAATTAATAATAATAATATTATTATTATTATTTATTGAGTTCACATATAGAATTACAATCATGTATGCACAGTCAATATGATGCCTTGATGGAGAGAAGCGAAGTATATTTACTGTTCAGAGCCAAACAAGGGCATTCCTCAGCATTTGCTCAAAGACCAGGGAAACTGAACAAAACCTGATCGAGATGGGTCATTCGCCGAGAAATACAATACTTTTACAGCTTAGATTAAGAGATATTATACAATAGATAAATTATCTGCTAATATTAAAATTTTAAACATATAGTTTAATGCTTACTACTTTAATAATTATATTAGTAATAATTTACATTTTAATGATTTATAATACATACAA
>BOPP01000844.1:0-12230 GCA_017312745.1 Gryllus bimaculatus | reverse complement strand
ATCTCCGAGTCCGCCCGCTTGCCACGCCCCGTTCCGCGCGACCCCGACTCCGTCACCCGCTCCCTCGTCGCCGGACCCGCTTCCGCCCATCGCGGCTCGTCTCGTCCTGCCCCGGTCGCCCCACCAGCTCCGCCACGTCCCGCTTCCGCCCTCACCCCGCTTCGCCTCACCCCCCGCTTGCCCCCACGCTTCGCCCCGTTTCATCCGCCCCGCCCGTCGCTCGACCCCGCCCCGCCCCCGCCCCAACCCGCTCCGCTCCGCACCCCTCTCGACTGTCCCTCTGCCCCCTTCCCATTGTGCCCTTCCCCACCTCATGGTCGATCGTCCCTCCGCCGCCTCTGGGGCAGCGAAGCCCGTGGGAGAGTCGGTTGCCGGTCTGACGATCCGCCCGCCTGAGGACGAACGAAGGTGGCTAGATTTTTTAAATAAATCTGCAGAACTGATCGATTATGTATAATATGGAAAACAGGAATCGCATATTTGTCTGCGTCGGCGAGCGAATCCTTTCTGGTTCTTTTATTCCATCCACTCCTCATTACTCGATTAAGACCAGCAGTACATACTTTAAGGTTATGACCGTGGAAGTAAGGGGCAGTTGGAGGGGGAGCTAGTGGTATGGGTGTGGGGAGAGGGGTGGCAAAGTCAATATGTGTATCTTATTTTGAAACGTGTCAGGCACGATCAGTCAGGGACACCTTCTCCAGTTATTGCATCTACATAAATATTTTTAATAAGCCACAATACTTGTTTTTGTGTATTTGTATTTCCTATCTCTTATGCGCTAAGATTTTTTTGGCTTTGCCGTAGTTTTGTTTTCCCAAACCGCGGCTTTCTGTCTCTTGCCGAATGAGTTTATTTACTACTTACGTTGAGTGGTCATTAAACTGTAAGTTATAAATATACTTGAAAGTCCGATTATTACATCTTCTGATTAACAGAAGCTACTGTCAAGAGCAACGATCAATTGTCATAATCGCCCAAATGAAACGAAATTACACTTTTACCGTAAACAGGATTTTAGTTCCATAGACAACGTCATCGATCCTTTTGTTATATTGACTTTTATCACTTTATTAGTTAAGATTTACCGGAATCCTTTTTCTCTGATCCGCAGCGGTTTGCACTGTGATTTGAATACGTTATCGGCGTGAGAGGTCATCCTTCATTAAGCCATCATCTGCGCTCTTCCTCTTGACGCAAGAGTTAGGCTGGGAATCGAAATCGATGGCTAGAAAGCCTCTTTGTCGCCTCACAACTCCTCACCCCGACCGCGGCCCACGCCTTCCAAAAAAAACGAATTTTTTTCCCCGCTCTGGTCACGACCCTGCGATCCGGTTCGAACCCTCTCTGCATCGGGATCTCTGCTCCACTGCTGGAACCACTGGCAGGGATCGAGGCGATGCTCTCGCTCGGCAGATCCCTGTTAACAGTCTCGCAACCCGGCCCGCAACCGTTCTTCCATAACCGCGCACTCGCCCGTACCTCGCAACTCCGGCCTGTGCAACCGGGCCTGTATTGGTCGCAGTCAGCCGCAGTCGGCATGTAGCGGCCCCGCAAGCGCCCGGCAGCCGCCGCAACCCGGGACCGCCCCGGACGCACCCGACCGACAGACCGCAACGGACCGCACCGGCCGCACCCCGGACCCGCACCCCGCGCCGCCCGCCATCACGGGACCCCCGACGCCACGACGCACCATACTTGCCCCCGGAGCGTTACACCCGCCAATCGGGCCGCAAGTTCGCCCCGGTCAAATCCGGACGCTACACGAACGCCACCCGGCCGCGCTCGGTTGCGACCCGGCACGGTGCAACCCGCGCCCGCTTTACACGGACGCTACCCGCACAGCATCCCGCCCACAGTTTCGATCGCAAACCGTCCTGCACCCTGTCCGACGAGCCGGCCGCCT
This sequence comes from Gryllus bimaculatus, assembly GCA_017312745.1. Lineage (NCBI taxonomy): Eukaryota > Metazoa > Arthropoda > Insecta > Orthoptera > Gryllidae > Gryllus > Gryllus bimaculatus. The sequence continues at coordinate 10,324 of BOPP01000844.1, read as the reverse complement.
GAAACTGGAACGCAACCCGGGCAGGCTCGCGCCTGACAACCCGACGCAACGGCCCGGCATTCCGCCGCAGCTCGCCAAACATTACCCCTCCCCGAGCTGAATTGTCCCGCGCACCCGGCCGTTAGGCTTGCAGGCCAGCGGGGGAGCCGCGACGGCGTGCGCGAGGAGGATCGCGACAACCTCACCTCTGCAATCACGCCAATCGACCACACTGCCGACAAACTCCACAACCCCTCGCTTGTCACGTCCGTTATGCCGTGCTACTCCAAGTCACATAGGCCAGATCTGCGTCCACGCCCCGCACTTCGCTGGACCTCTTCTCTAGTGTCTACCACTCCAGATGCTCACGTTCTCTCTCTCATCTCCGACTCCATTACGTAGCACTTGTGAGGACGTCTCACGCCTCGGTCGCGATTGGAGATGTGTCTCGCTTGGATGACAACGTCCTCTACGGTGCTGTGTCGCTGAGCCCGCTGTTCGGCTCCCCGCGAGATAGTCTAGAGCAATACAGTCTAAGGCAGGCAGTTGGGCTGGATGCGCGGGTGAGCATGGGACTCGGGGACTTTAAGAAGTTGGGACACTATTCAATCGGTGGTTGATGAACTGTCTCTGGATGTCAGCGGTGTGGGAGCCGCGCAAGCAGAAAGCGATTCGGAGTAAGAGTTATAACTTTGTTGTGTTGATCTCCAAGAGGGACAGCTATGTATAAGAGGTTAGGATGTCTCAAGTGTGTAGTGGATGGTAAAAGTGAAGGAGATTGCTGCGTTGATCAGCTTCTGGCAGTTTTACGGAAATATGGTCTCTCAAGGTCCGATACGGTAATAGGTGTCTTGGGTCGCCGCACTTTTATTTATAATTTGCGCATTGAGTTCCACATATTGTTATAAAAACCGATGAAGTGAAGATGCTCTGGCAACCTGATTGTATTAAAGTGATTGCAATTGAATGTTTAACTTGTGTAGTGTCGTAGTTTAAAATAAATTTTAACAAATCTTATAGAAAAAGTTTGTTAGTTCTGACCATCTAAATATTTGCTTCTAGATGCTAGAGTATTCTTGTGACTGAATTTTTTATATTTTTGGAGAGTATCACGCTTCTATCTAGAGAAACGTAGTATCAGTTTTGTTTACTCATATTATTAGAGTCTATGATACAGCCGCCCGAATTGATACTCGGTCTCGTGGGTAAGCGCTGGAGAGCCGTTTATCTGGGAAGTGTGGATTGGCAGTATGGAGGGTCGGCGTATGGAGGCCCTGTGGATGTGGATGCTGTTCCCGAGGGGTTGGGCACTGTTTCCGCGTAGGTGAGGGCGTTGGCGGGTTCTCCCGGCGAGACGGTAGTGACATCCTGGTGTCACATTCAGCTTGGTTGGTAATGGATCGTATGATGTCGTGGCGCATACAGGGTGGTGTGTTGGATGTTGGTCGGCTTACTCTCCGGGGGTGGGAAGGTGGGAAAAGTGGGGTGACCCGCTCCGCCGGCGGTGCCGCTCGCGCCACGCCTTGCCTGCCAGGACGAGCGACCCCGCGCGGCGCGCAGATGCTGGGCGCCCCGTGGTTTTTTGGCAGTGGGACTCAGTAATTGGAACACGTGTGGCTTGAGGCTTTCCTAATAACTATGCTTCAGAATATTCGTTTTGAATTAGTTGGGTTATTAGGTTATCAAATAATCGCCAAGTGTACGGTAATTTATTTCGTTTTCTGCGCATTTCTAAGTTCCGCGAGAGGACAGGCGTTCCGCGTTTTCTGAGAAGAAGTTCTCGTCAACATTTCAGTGTGGAGCCAGAACGCAGAATTCTTTTTTTACATTTAATACGGATTTTACTTGACATAGTCCCTGTTGTAACACTCTAAAGTATATCTGTTATTTGCTTGTGTTCCAGAATTTTCAGACAGTCATTTAGTTATGCATGATTGAATATTATCTTAAATGTTGTGTTCGCTTCTGTTCCATCACCATAGCTTTAGCTTTTTGTTTGTTCTTGGGAAGTGGGAAGGCCGAGCGTTAGAGGGTACGTGTTAGAGGAATTACCCGAGGTTGGAGAGTTGCAGATTGTGTGAGTCGGAGAGAGATGAGAGTAATGTGGGTTCTTGATGTGTTAGACAATAGCCCCGACGCGGTCCATGTGTGGATTGTGTGGGGGTGGCAATCTGGCCCTTATTGACTTGGGTAAGGATAGACGTGCGAGTCGGGTTGTTGTGGGGTTTTCGAGTTGTGGTGGGTGATTGCGGATGGTTGGTTGCTAGTTTCGGCTTCGAACGAGTACGGGCGGGTTGCGTCGGGACAATTCGCTTCGAGGGTTTGTCTAGCGGGTGCGGCCGGATGCGGGCCCCGGTTTGCGTTGGGTTGCAGCGGAGTTGCGGGGTTGCGTGCGTTTTAGCGTCCGGATTGGGATTCCGCCGGTTGCCGGACCGGTTTGCGGATCGGACTTGTGCCGGGATCTGTTTCGGTTGCGTGGCCCGTGTGTAGCCGGCGGGGTTGCGTGCCGACGGTCGAGTACCGGGCGCGGCCCGGTTGCGTTTGTGTGCGTCGCGGGTGCGCACTTGCGGCCGACTTGCGGTGGTGGTTAGCGTTTTGCTGTATGGTTGCGTCGTGGTTCGGTCCGTGTTGCCGGTCGTGTGCGGTCGGTGCCGGTCCCCCGTTGCGTCCGGGTTGCGGTAGGGTGCGTCCGGGTTTCGGTCTGTTGCGGTCTGGGTTTGCTCGTCGGTTGCGTCCGGGTTGCGGCCCGGCTTGCGGGCCGGCTTTGCGGCCGCTTTCTGCCGATGCGGCTTGACTTGCCGGACCGTAGCGTGCGGTTGCAGCGGTTGCGGGGGTTACGGGCGAGTTTCGGTTATGGAAGTCTTTCGGGCCGGGTTGCAGACGTTACCGGCTTTGCCGAGCGAGTAGTGCGAGTCTGTTGGTTCCAGCTGGAGCGAGCGAGTTTCCGAGTGGCAGAGTGGTTCACGGATGCGGTGTTAAGGAGCGGATTGGGAGGCGTGCGGGCCGCGGTTCGTGGCTTTGAGTGGTGTGGAGGGGAGCAAGTGGGCTTTTAGCTCGATGTTCGTTCCCGCCTTAACTTCTTGCTTTTTCAGGGAGCTGCCGTATGATGGATGAGGTAATGAGGGTTGATCCTCTCTGGACGTAGCTTTTCTCCGTGCCCCGCTGCGATCAGGGAAATAGGATGTCCGGTAAGATGATGTGGCTAAGTGTATGTTGTTGTAATGTTTGTAACTAATAAGTGATGTGATTGATTCTGTGTCTATGAACTATGTCCTGTGCTCGTAAAGAGTGGGTAATTTCGTTCTTTGTGGCGATTATTTGTACCATTGAATGCGTTTGCTTCTCTTGCTGAGCTCTTGCGTTATCAGAAGATTAATATCGATCTTCAGCTAATTAAATTTTTATGTCAGTTTACTAGGTTTTATGTACCTAAACGGAAGTGTAAATAACTTTCTTAAACGTGCGGCCAGAATGCCGTGCGTTTTTTATGTTGCCACTATACTAATTTCGTAAAAATAATAGTTTCTTGAGGCGCTAGGAGTAGGTAATAATAACATAAAACATTATTTTTTTGGTTGTTAATTAAATATTTTGTTAGTCATCTGGGAGGAAGGTTGTCCCTGTTCTGTCCCGTGGCTGACGTTTTTCAATGATGTACAATTATTTGGATTAAAGTTTTCTTATTCCAGGTTATTAAGTATGTTTGTAGAATAATGAATTCAAAAAGAAGGGATTTTCCGCTCGCCAGCGCAGCAAAATGGTTCTGCACACGTCGCGCTGTCATCGCCCGCCTCTCGTCCTCTGGCGGGCGACGCAGCCGCACCCGAACTCTCCAGGCTGTCGTGGCTACCAGGCGCTGCGGAGGACAGCCTATGAGGGTTGGGAAGGCGACATGGAAGGGCGAGAGACTTGCGAGGGCGGGCGGCTGGTTGGGTCGGGGCGGGCGTGGTGAGCATGAGGGGCGGCGGGAAACCGGGCGAGCGAGTGGGGGCGAAGCGGTGGTGAAGGGGGGGTGAAGGCGGAACGGAAAAGATTGCGGGTTGATGGGCGGACGGGCAGGACGAGATGCGGATGCGGAGCGGGTCGGGCCGAGGGTGAGCGGGGGGGCGGGTGAGCGGAACGGCGTGGCGAAGGGGGCGCGGGACCGGCGGGGCGAGCGCGGCGGAGCGGCGGTAGCGGGGCGTGATGAGCCAGGGTTGGGACTGAAACGGAGCGGGGCGACTTGCCCGCGCGCTGCATCGACCAAGCTGATCTGGATGAAATGCATTCGCGACGCCGCGCTGGCCCGTTCGGCCACCCACCGCACGCCACCTCCAGCGACAACCAGCTCTCCATCGTCAACCGCCGCTTCACCCCCAACGCCTCGCTCAAACTTGAAGTGAATGTACTCGAAGCGTGACCCCACCTCGCCCACCCGTTAGCTCCAGTTCCTTTACTCGAAGTCGTCTCACCCCAATACCTCTCTTATCGGCGAACTTTCGCCAAAAAGTGCGTTTCCAAAGTGGCTCACCACCGCATAGCTCGACTTTCGTAGTTGATCGCAACAAGTGCTTTACCCTAAAAAGCTTCACGCTAAATCCATACGCCGAAGCACTACGGGCGCTAGAAAACTGGCCGTCACTCGCAAGGCACATTCAATTATGAGCCCCCAACTTCCTGCAACGCACCGCAGAGTAGACGACTAAGCCCGGACACAACGGGAGCCTAACTGACTCCGACGCTTGCCCAAATTCTCCCCCGATTTTTAAAACTAGAAACCGTTCAGCAGGCTGTACTTCTAATCGCACGTTTTCGCCTAACGCCCCTCGGAGTGCCCTCCTACCCCTACTCCCTAGTTTGACTGTCTTCTTACCAGTCTGATCCCATGCCTCCCCGAATGACAGCGAACTCCAGCTTCCCAACTCCTTTGATTCTGAACTACCTGGCCCAACACAGTTCCGGTTGGGTAACAAGGTCACTAAGCCAAACAGGTCAGTGTACGTTTTTTCTAAAAGAATTATATTTTGCACGTTTCTAGAGACTCCTCGCCACACGCATATTCGAGTACCATTTTCCTCTGTTCTCCAATTTCTTCTCTTTTCCCTCCCTTTTACTCATTCCTTTTCTCCCGTACTTTCGCTTTCTCAAACACTTTGTCCTTTTATTTTTCAGTCTCTTTCTCCCTGTCCGGTCGTTCCTCTCCGAGCATGCATTCCCTTGCTCATTCTTTACTTCTCCTTTCTACTTTCACTATTTTTCTCTACATTACTTCTAATTTCGCTTTGTTCGTTCTACCAGTGCTTTTTTTACTTTGTCTCCCTCTGCCTCGTTGCCTCTCCTGCTCGCGCGCCGCCGGCCGTGACTACGCTTAGCGGCACCCACCGCCGCGGGCCTTGTTCAGTAGCGGCCGTGCGATATGTCTTCTGATTGGTGAGGAAGGGACATTTTTTATTTGCCACGAACATCGTGTTGCTGGGCCGGTGTGGCGGCGGCGCGGGTCGCTGAATGCGGACGTGTGAAGGCGGAGGCTGCACAGCGCGGGATGGCAGGTGTAGCTATGCGGCGCGGAGGGGGTTACCATGCAGACACCTGTGCGAAAGGCAAATTTATGTGCTTTAATATTGAATCTATAGGCTCATTTAGGTACATTGTGAGGGTTTATATAGAGGTACTCCCCGTTGGAAAATTGACCGTTTTGCCGGATTTTTTGATGTCGCCTATGTGAGGTAGTTGCTGACGGTTTTGCCTCTGCCTGTAATAATCTACACGTTCTCTGATCTGACTTTTACTTGTTTTGCTGCCGATCGTGTGATTATTATAAGGCGGGTAGTACCATAAGCAGTGGGCTACAAACCGATAGATGTATATATGGAAAGAGGGGGGGTGAATTGGTTTTTCCCCCTTTCGACCTATTCAATTATTTTTGTGATGTATGTGATGTTTCCTGTGAGATTAATGCAACCACTAGTTCAACAAAACGGGACTGCTGATGTGTGCGCGTTGTTTTACAATGTATTTACCATGTTAATTATTGTGCGTACTGGGACGTCACTCCGCACATAAATATATTAAAGGACGGTATTCTCTGATGGGCTTCCAGGGATTGACGTGGCATTAGAAGATGATGAGGAACTCTGTCTGTTGCAATGAAGTTAATATTGCCACTTGATTACATATTTTGCGTACGCATTCGCAGCTTTTCTATTCGGTGCACGTATTAAACGCTACCTTGAAGCTTCGATGTCCACGGCTGACTGGAGTGGCGAGTCGGGCCGCGTGAGGCACGGCGGCGCGTGTTCGGCAACTTCGGTCAGCCCGAAGTTGTCCGGAAACCTATCTTCCCCCGGCGGTCGGCTCCGCGGACCTTCCCCCCGATGCAAGGCCAGAATCGCGGTCTACCCATATGCAAGCATGTCACAATATACTAATTGCACAGCGCAATGGCGGTCGTCGGCAGCTCCGATCAACTGTTTTCTAATCCACTGAGCTGTTCGCCGGTGCGGCCCCTGCTGCATCCACCCCGGCGACATGAACGCGTGTCTGTCGTCTCTCAAAATCTGCCAAATATATGTTTTTCACGTTCCCGTCTGGTGCGCCCTTCCGTTTTCCTAATATCTGATATCTATTTTGCACTCTATCTCCATAATGTGTACCAATTGCCCAGTTCCGACATAGTGTAATTTCACTACCAATTGGCTCTGGGCAGCGACAGCCGTCCCCCGGTGTGTGCCGCCGCGGCTTCCCGCCGAGATTCTCACCCGCGCTTGCGCTCCTGCCGTTATGCTCACCGTCTTCGCCTTCGCCGTCTGCCCCCCGGTTGACGTTGTGGCGGCGGCGGCGCGCTTTTCGTTGATCGATTTAGTGCTCCCTTTTAACTGTAGAGATTATATCCAATTTTGCTTGTTTATGCCGCCCCGGACGTTCTTCTTTCAAGTGTAATTTAAAGTCTTCAATTTTAAACCATTATAGCAGATTGTAACTACACTTTAGTTTCTTAACAGGAATCGGATAGGCTGGATCACAAACAAGGGTGAATTTATTATTTTAACACCTGTTTGTTTTTTTCAGCTTTATCGGAGTAATTTACAAATACGTGACCAGAGAGCATGTGCGTCTGGTACGGCATGGCCGATATCGTGTAGGCGTGTTGCTGTAGCGATATTGACCATGGATCGCGGATGCGAGTCCGCCTCGAGGATGGTTGTTTTGTGTTGTCCTTTCACCCTATATGTCCTATCATGTCGATTTACAGGTTTCAGTGTTTAATCTCTCACCACCGTCGCCGCTTGTGCGGGGGGCGGACGAGTCCCCCAAGACGACGGTGGAGCGGATGAGTATGGTGGGCGGCGGGGGTGAGTGGAGGCGGCAGCTGGGTAGCGAGCCCCGTGCGCGAGAACTATTCTTTTGTAAAGCGATGCCCCACCCGCGCGCCGGAACAGCAAATATGAAACGTGGTGCACGGCGATGACTGTCGCTATGTAAACGCGACAAAGGAGGGACCACTAAGAGCTGCTTGCACTCCATATCTTTATGGAACATATCCGCGTTCGGCCCGGAGCCCGAGGTTTGCAGGACGTGTGGCGGTTGCGAACTCGACTGGCGATGTCCGACTCCGGGGTAAGGAATGGTCTAGTATCTTTTTGTATATTAGCATAGTTGATTCACCCCCTTCCCAACACTGTTCGGAGTTTTGGCACTCGGATACTCGCGCGCGTCCTGAGTTCAGTGAAAAGGCAATGCTGTTGCCCGGAATGTTGAATTGTCGCGGAACCCCGCTTTTCGACCATTTTAACGTATTGATGTGTATCTAAGTGTATGGTGAAAAGAATCATTTAAACTTGGTTTCTAAGTTTGGTGGCTTCGTATTCTTTCATGCGTTATTCGTAGAAAGGGAAAGTTTGTAATCGTGCAACCCGGAAACGTGCCAATTTCAAGCAATCTTTTGTTGGGGCCCTGGTAAAAGAAAATGTATAATCGTGTTCCTTACATCTAAGTAAGATATAACAAACTCATTTCATTTTGTGTTGACCTTTGCCATTTCATTATCACCGAAGGATGTCGTGCGGAGGAAAATTTTCGGCGATGAGTTTGGAAGAAGGTCAGCACGCGGGTATTCCGCGTAGAAGGGGTTAAAGAACTTCGTTAGATTTTCGGATTTAATTAAGCCTTTTCTTATTCGGATTAAAATTCTCTAAAAGGTTAACGTGTTTCTGAAATTTATTTCGACATTTCAACAGCATGGGAGCCAGTTACCGTATATTTTGATCCCCTTCCGTCATTCCCAGACTTCAGACGATATGTTGCGTGGCAAAATAACCTCGTTCAGTAGATCAGCATGATATTTACTATTTTCGTTATCTTTTAGTTCTTTATCCCATATGTGTTCCTTGGATCCATATTGTTATTGAAGTGTTTAAAAATCACGATGCTTTTAATAATTTTGAATTTTCACTTTACTATCCCTTGATTATTCTTCTAGCGGGACGGAGCGGGGCGGAGCGCGGCGGAGCGGGGCGGAGCGGGGCGTGATGAGCCAGGGTGGGACGGAACGGAGCGGGGCGACTGCCCCGGACGCGGCTGCTATCGACCAGAGCTGATCCCTGATTGAAATGCATCGCGACCGCCGCCGCTGGCCCGTTCGGCCACCCACACGCCACCTCAGTCGACCAACCACGCTCTCCCCAACGCTCACACGCTTCACCCCAACGCCTCGCTCCAACTTCGCACGTGAAAGCTACCCGAACGCGTTACCCCAACACATCGCCCAAACCCGTCTCGCATCACAGTTCCTTTTACTCGAATGTCTGTCTCACCCCAACTACTCTCATATCCCGCGAACACTTCGCCCAAAAGTTGCGTTCTCACCAAAAGTGCATCACCCCACCGCATAGCTCGAACTTCTTAAGTGAAATCGCCAACCAAGTGCATTACCTAAACGCTTCACCCAAATCCAACGCCCGAAAAGACACTCGCGCGACATAGGAAAACTGAGCCGAATCACTCAGCAAAAGGCAACATTCAAATATGGAGCCCAAACTTCTCGCCCAAAAGACACACCCGCGAAGTAGACGAACTAAGCGGAACCACACGGGGAGCCTAACTTGACTCCGAAACGCTATGCCCAAACTCCTCCCCCGATTGAAACTCAGAGGAACCGTTCAGCAGGACGCTACATTCAAAGTCGCACGTTTGGCCCTAACGCCCCGTCGAGTGCCCTCACTACCCCACGACTCCCCACTTCTCACCTGTCTCTCTTACACCAACGTCTGATCCCCCACAATGCTCACCGAAATGACAGCGAACTCCCATGCTTCACCCGAACGCCTTTGATCTGAACTACCTGACCCAAACACAGGTTCAACGGTTGGATAACAAGATCACTAAGCACAAACAGGTTCAGTGTACTTTTTTTTCTAAAAGGAATTAATTTTGCAAGTTTCTAGAGACTCTCCGCCCACCACCGCATCATCCGATGTACAATTTCCCCTCTGTTTCCTCCAATTTTCTTCTCTTTTCCCTCCCTTTTACTCATTCCCTTTTCTCCCCGTACTTTTGCTTTCAAACACTTTGTCCTTTCATTTTCAGTCTCCTTCTCTCTGTCCGTGTCCGTTCCTCTCGCCCACTCATTCCCTTGCTCATTCTTCACTTCCTCCCATTTCTCCCTACTTCTCACTATTCTTTTCCTTCCTACATTACTTCTATCGCTTTCGTCTCTACCAGTGCTTTTTACTTTGTCTCCTCTGCCTCCGTTGCCTCTCCTGCTCGGCGCGCCGCCCGGCGTGAACGACGCTTAGCCGAGCACCCACCGCCGCGGGGCCTTGTTCAGATAGCGACGCTGCAGAAATATGAGTCTTCGGGATTGGAGGAGAAGACAATATATTTGCCAGCGAACATCGTGTTGCTGAGACGCGGCGGTGGTGGCGGCGGCGGCGGCGGCGCTGAATGCGACGGTGTGAAGGCGGAGGCTGAGTCAGCGCGGGGATGGCAAGGTATTAGCATATGCGGGCGACGGAGGGGGGGTACACTGCAGAGCACTGTGCGAAAAAGTCAAAATTAATGTGCTTTAAATTGGAATCTATAGCATCATATTAGGTACATTGGAGGTATACATATAGAAGGTACTCGGTTCGAGAATTGACGTTGGCGGATTTTTGATGTCGCCTAAGTGAGTAGTTGGCTGAACGGTGACCTCTGCCCTGTTAATAATTCTACACGTTCTCTGATCTGACTTTTACTGGTTTTGCTCCGATCGATTGTAATTATAAGACGGAGTAGGACCTAAGGCAGTGGGCTACAAACCGCATATATAATTATATATTGGAAGAATGTTTCACATTATAACGACCGTATTACAAATTATTTTTGT
>BOPP01000843.1:0-12257 GCA_017312745.1 Gryllus bimaculatus | reverse complement strand
TTTGGCTTACCATATGTCCTCTTTTTCCCTGACGTGTTCTCCTTTTGAAGAAGAAAAACTGCCCCGTGTATTTTAGAAGATAGGGTACAAAATCCTCTTTTTATGTGAAAAGTGGTACTACTTTTAATTGCTACATAGGCGTATGATGTACGAATGATCCTGCGGTTTTTCAACTTGAAAGTCCTAGGAATCAACATTCTATTGTATAAATAAAAAGACATTGAACTTCAAACTATCTCGTCCGAAAATAAAACTTCGCGGATGCACCAATACAGGAAACATATAACAGGCAACTTAAAATGGCTGCCACAGTCGTAGAAATGAAACGGTTAAAGAGACGTAAAAAGAAAGAAAAGTGTAATGTGGACTTTTTATTTGAAACTATCATATAAGAATAAACTCAACCAAGCATTTAGAATAATAATCTAAGTACAATCACACTATATATTTTAATAGAAAGTATATTGACAAAGACTTTGAAAGTTGTGTGTAATTTGGAAACTTAGAAAGTGTCAGTGCTTTATATTTACACGTGTATGGAAAACCTTAATGCTCACTTTCTCTATCATCTCTATCTAATATACTCGCATAATAGATATGAATATACTCACCAAAGTACTTGCACAAAGTCTCCAAATCTGCCGAAAGTTTGTTCTTTACCTTCTTCGTCCAAACGGTCACTAAGTGCAATGTAGTACACCGTCTGTCCGATATTGAAAGCCAATAGAGAAGCGGCGTGGCAAGCAAGGCAACGCCCGTGTATCTTTCGTCGCATGTCCTTGTTGCATGCTACAGACAGAAGAGACGCCGTCAACAGCAGAGCGGAGAGGAAGCAAAGAGGTCGGATCAGCAGTAGACGCCTCTGTTGATACGTGGGTACTCGCAGTAGAAGACTCCTTCGTGTAGGCTGTTGCCACTACGGAGAATTCGAAGCAAGTGTTCCAAGTGGAGAAGAGGAATTGGTGGATGCCACGGGTGTGGCGAGTCCACTCCACGTATCGCTCCTCAAAGGGCAAGAGACGAGGGTTTTCACACAAATTAAAGTAATTATGAAAGGGCAACTCCGTGTCGAAGGTTGTGAGGGAGGAATTACGTGGTACCCAGAGGCCTTTCAGCGTCCTGCCTGCAATTCCATGTCCCGTTATTGTTTCTCATAAGTGCGAATTCGTGCAGGCACTTGTAAGCGCATTCCTCCTTATTGCATCTTGTTGCAAAGTACATCGCAAAGGGTCCAAGAGGCGGGCGGCGCCGCGTCCACACAGTAGCTAGCCTCCCTGTAGCCACCTCCTGGCTTGGCCTGGCGATGAAGCTCTCTCCTAGGAAGGCGACTGTGTTCCTCAAGATCTCCTCCGATTCCAACAGAGCTGGATCCCACAAGGAGGACGCGTTTACAGGAGAAGCAGTTATGACGAACTGCGCTACTATCTTACCAGTAACCACTTTCCCGATGTTCTCCATGGGGAGACCGGCGGCAGCCAGCGCCGCACCCCTCCTTGTCCAGAGGGGGGACAACATCGCCGCTCTTGTCCCTTTTAATTGAGAAGTTACTGGGCCAATTAGCTTCTACGCACGACAGCCCATCAGCTTGCGAGCGTCTGGTTGTACGTCGCAGCACTTCTCCAAGGATACTTTTTTATCTTTTAGCTCAGTGCGCGAAGCGGAACGCCAGGAGCGCCATTTGCACGACGATCAGGACGCGAACCCGCATTGTTGAGAAGGAGAACGAAGATGGGGCGGCGCTGGAGTTAGAACTGCTTTGCCCTTCGTGTGTGCACTCCCTTCCCTTCTGCACGCACGCACGATGGTCTTACGAGGATCTCAGACAAACAAATGAACGACACTAAGTCTGTTCCAGGAAAGGTTTTCTAGTGTGCTCAACAATCAGAGAATATTCCTGAACGAGCGTTGGACGAAAACAACACAAAGCGAGTTAGCATAGTAGAAACTGAGAGCAATCGCGTCCCTTGATATCGATTCTCAGTCAATGCGCGAAGGAACAAGTTTCAGTTCAGTGAAGCCTTCTGGGTGTAGGAGACCGCTGGCGAGATCTTCCTGGTTGACCGATGGGCGAACGACGTGGCTGAACTCTAGGCGTGCGTCGTAGACACTGGGAGAGGGCAATCGCTTCGGATTGGAAGTTCTGCAACGGAGAAGGAAACCCACATCTTCCTGCGCGGGTCCGAACTCAGGATGTAGAAGCTTGGTCAACACCGACATCGCTTTTCCGTTGCAAATTTGCCGATTAGCAAAGGAATAAACACGAGTAAAAGTGCATGGGGAAAATTTTCTTCTCGTAGAGTTATCTCTCAAAAATTACTCGTGTTTTTGAACACATTGCTTGACATTGTTTAACAGAACAAAATTTGACTAGTAATTTTCACCGAGAAAAATGATCTGACTTTAACAGTCGCAATTCAAACAGGGGGTTATCAATGAACGGAGCGTAAATTTTTTGTCCTCGTTGAGGTAAAGAATAACTGCTTCATCATTTCACTTTCATTACTAGAAACTTTCTACAGTCAGGGGTAGTCCTATGCTTTTATGGAAACTCAATCATCTACCTGGCAGCCTGCCCTCACCACGATGCAGTCCTGTTTCTAGAATCTCTTAAAATAGATACACAAGTGCATTCTTGGCTATCCGAGATGAGCTGCGTCTCGGACAAGGAGTAAAGGAGAGGTAATGAAGTGAAACAGAGCAAACTCGTTTTGTCGCAACAAAACTCACATGAGGTTTTACGGGTATTCTACGAGATTTAATCTGAGACCTCAGTGGTGAAAGGAAAGTGATTTTGCCAATGACCCCTGAGAGATCTTAAAACCATATCTTTTAAACCTCAGTGTTTTACGTCGCACTAAAATTGACCCTAAAAAGTTCATTTTGGAAAACAAATCATAATAATAATTTAGCGCCTAGTGATTTTTAGGAAATCGGTCGACCGATGGCCGACAGACAGACGGGCGTTTTGAAAAATTCACTTTTTCAAAACGCCCGGCAGGGACACCAAAGCGTGTTTTTACGTGGAAATCTCCAAATCATTTTCCGCAGCATTATATAAATTTTTCTAGTCATATATATTTACTCCGTAGCCTACGTATACCTACACAGGAAAGTAAAATTGCAGCAATGTTGAGAAAGTTGAATGGTCTTGAGGTTGGCTTACCATATGTCCTCTTTTTCCCTGACATGTTCTCCTTTTGAAGAAAGAAAAACTGCCCCGGTGTATTTTAGAAGATAGGGTACAAAATCCTCTTTTATGTGAAAAGTGGTACTACTTTTAATTGCTACATAGCGTATAATGTACGAATGATCCTTGCGGTTTTTCACTTGAAAGTCCTAGAATTCAACCTTCTATTGTATAAATAAAAGACATTGAACTTCAACTATCTCGTCGGAAAATAAAACTTCGCGGATGCACCAATACAGGAAAACATATAACAGGCAACTTAAAATGGCTGCCCACAGTCCGTAAGAAAATGAAACGGTTAAAGGAGACGTAAAAAGAAAGAAAAGTGTAAATTCCTCAAGACCATTCAACTTTTCTCAACAATTGCTGCAATTTTACTTTCCTGTGTAGGTATACGTAGGCCACAGAGTAATATATCTAGACTAGAAAAAGTTATGTAATGTTGCGGAATGATTTGGAGATTTTCACGTAAAAACACGTTTTGGTGTCCCTACCGGGCGTTTTGAAAAAGTTAATTTTTCAAAATGCCCGTCTATCTGTTCAGCCATCACTCCGACCATTTCTGAAAAACACTAGCGGCTAAACTATTATTATGATTTTTTTCCAAAATGAACATTTTCCGGTCAATCTGGTCCGACTCAAAGCCCTGTGGGTTTAAAGATATGGTTTTTAAGATCTCTCATGGCTCATTAGCGAAGTCACTTGCCTTTCACCACTGAGGTTGCAGGTTCCATTCTTGTAGAATACCCGTACAACCTCGAGTTTGTCTACTTCACTTCTTACCTATCCTTATTCCTTCCCAATTCTGGCCGATGGGTAGATGACGCAGAGCGCGTGCTAGACGCGAGCGCGAAGACGCTACCTGTCGGCGATTCCATGACTGGACTGCGACTGACGTGACTTGATTACCCAGCAGTCCCTAGAGGGTGTTGGGTGCTTAACGGAGGATTGCCCCATACACGGTGCGCTAAACGATCTTTAAGGAGTTACGAGTTGCGCTGCCCATATAGACGCAACAAATTGAAAAAAAAATATTGAGACTACTCTACACCTTGCCTTTTGGGCATTTTTTATATTTTCTCAAAAATTGTTCCAAAGTTGTCTTTAAATTTTATTCAAAAGAGAGTGAAATGCCTTTATTTGGCAATGGTCCGAATTTCATTGTCAACCCTAAAAATTTGTAAGTTACAAAAGTTTGAGTTTTTCGGCGTCTTCCCACAAATAAGACGTTGAAAACAGATTTTTTCAAATTAAATTCGTAAATCACAATTATTTCTTTCATTAATGCCTTGTACATTTTCTTGAAGATTTTAGAATTCTGCGACCAAACAGGAGTAAACTCTGGTTATATAAAAAACAAGAATTTCTCAAGAACTTGAATTTTGTTCTTTAAAAATTGTGTAGGAATAGTGCTAAATGCACTGTAACATATTTACCTTATTTTCTTCGCCGAATTGGTTAATGCTTTTCACAAAATAGGCAACGTATTGAAGAGTTTGGGTAAAAATGAATTATACACAATTATCCTTTTATGAGAAGAATTGCTTAAAATAATTTCTGGTGAATGTTGATTAAGTTATGAGTGAAAAAGCTTCAAAAAACGCATTTTGAGAAACGCTCTAAACACATTTTCTTAAAAACTGTCCCAATTTTTTAAATGAAAATGTCCATATAGAACGAGGTAGTACTCTTCTACTACATTCTTAAAGTATTTTTTTTAATTCTGCTTTAAGAGAGCCAAAAAATTGAGAAAATGCGAAGAAGTGGCGTTTGGGCGCCGATAGACGACAGCTTGGACGAGGGGGAGTCAAAATCGAAAATTTAGACTAGAATGAGGAAAAGTGAGGTAAGGTAACTAACTAGACATTTGTGTCTATGGATCTACAAAATATATGCACAGTATTAATTCACAAACACTTGTTTGTATCTTTTTTTTAATATGCATATTCAAAAAAGTGCAAATGCGTATTTTTTAAATATTCCTCACGTCGTTAACATTTATATTACGGGCATTTTACACATTAATTCGTTTATGAATAGTATTGCATTAAACAATTTCTGGAGAAAGGTGAAAGTTAGGGGTGAAAATGCTTCAAAATGTGTAATTCAGAAATGATCAAACGATCGAACGATATTTTCATAAAATCGTCTTCTCATTTTCCAACCGTAATATGCATGTAGGACCTCATTTGACCCTTCACTATAATTTTTAAGACATATTTGAATTATACAATTAGGGATCCGAAAAATTGAGAAGTCTGATTAAAGGTATCAGTCTTCAGAGAAGTTCTTGTACAGTTTTTTGAAAAAACAATAAATTTTCACGTAATTTCTGCTTGAAGTTAATGCAAATTGTAAAAAAACATTTTCTCAAAAATGAATCAATTATAAAATGTTTCCACAGATAGAACAACGTACTTTGAAAAGAATAACGCAGGTCTCATTGCCGTTAAACGCGTAATTTAAAAAAAATGCAAGTATAGAAATAATGCGAGAGAGTAGGCGCTATTTGAACACCCTTAGTTTGTTGCAAACGGTACTTGAGATTTCATTTCTTGGCCCCTGAGAACTTGTCGTCACAGTGGAATAACTCATGGCATTTCTCGCCTTTATCGGTCGTGCCGATAGATGTCGCATGATCGCCAGAATTACTCGATACGGTTGCGATTATGGCGACAATCTAGCGCACGACAGAAAGCCGCGAAATACCGTGCGATATTCCATCGTGAAGACGAGCCCTCAGTGGCCAGAAATAAAAATCCAAATGCTCCATCTTTTGTTGAATCTCTCGTGCGATCTTTTCCTGAATCTTTAAGCATCTGATGTCCGTTGGCTTTGGGAGGAAAGCGTTTATTTTAGGTTTTTTTTCGAAAGTATTTTTCAATTGTCGTTGATTCGCCACAGCTTCAGTTTTTGTGCATCGATTTGTTGATTTTTGGTGCTACATCTCTATAGGACGTGACATGATGACAAATTGTTAACTGAAGGTCTGACTATTCCACAAAACTTGCAGTGTTCTTCCTGTTTAAGCTCATGTTATTGTGTTAGAATCTACATTCGCTATAACTAATGATGAACCACATATATTTATTGACAAAATTTGTGCAAGCGAATCATTCTGACAACGACATAATGGCGGAGAAGGCGTGATAACGGGTAATTTCTCAGTAATGGGTCAACGAGCGATGAAATAAGCGTTGTCTTTCCTCTCTCTTATATCGCCGGTGATAACGAATGAATGTTACTGTGAAGGACAAAAGAAACATGGAGAGAAGAAGAAACTGGACATGGAGAGAAGAGGCGATGCGATTCTTTTTCGTCAGCTGGCAAGGAATGTTAGTAAGAAAAATAAGCGTTCCGAGAAATTCGATGTATTTGCAATTCGTTTACGTCTGTCCCCCAAAATTCACGCCCGCATGTAAATTTCAATGTTGCCACGCTAGTAGTGTTAATGGTCAGCGAGGACGGCAAAGAGTACAACACAATCTGGTTGCTGTTATCTGAGAAGACACCCAGAAACATAGGAAACGTAGGAAGGAAAGTTTCTAGCAGTATTATTAAATCGCAGATGGGGTTACCAGAATATGGAGACGCATCTATCTCGATGCAAGTGTTGTTAGTGGGCGCCAGTCTCGTGTAGCCATTTTCGCATACGAGACCGAGAGAGGTTATGAGACCACAATTCCACTACTTTTCCCTTGTTTATTTCTTTTTTTTTGGGTCTGCGTTATATATATATATATATATATATATATATATATATATATATATATATTCTAACATACCACCTACCTCGTACAACTTACCACCTTCACGGTAGCAGGCATGAACCGTAAGCGGGTTATCAAGATTTTGCTCGTGAAGCGAGCTTTTTAAATCTAGGGAGCAGGATCTTCAGGGTGCGAGAAAGGTCTGAACCCTTGACACAATAAAATCACACAGATTGCACACAAACGAGCGTATAATTTACCATAAACTTTTAGTGGCATATGTTAATGACAAAAACAAGAATATAGAATCGCACTTTTACAAAGAATAATCAAAACACAAATAGAAACCTTTACAACACAGACTCATGTGAATGAACACATAATTCACTTCAAAATTGATACTCTGACATAATTACCTAAACTACACTGGGAATTCCTTGGAAAATTAATTATATCTAAATTTGTGCTATTCTAATTACATTGCACGTGAAATCAAAAATTCAATTTACAATCTCTCGCTTCAAGATATTACATGTAAAGAACAAAATGTGTGCAAGTGCACTACTCTAATTTACAATTTAACTGTGTCTGAAAATAGCGAAATAATAAATGTCCTAAGTGGAATGTTTTTAGGCAGGCAATAGCGCATCAAACGTCTCCTACTATAATACTGTAATTTGTTGCCACCCGTGTCCTCAAATTCTTAACAACTTTCCTATACTAGTTTTCCCTGCCGACGTGAACTTGACCTATTTTCTGCGATTCCTAACTGTTACCTCGTGGACTTTAGCCTTGACGGTCGTGCGCTGGTCGCTGCGGTGACGCCGCTCGGTCCCAACCTCTGCGTGGTAAGAGGACGGGATTCGCCTCTGCCGTCTGCGTTGCCTTCTTGCGTCCTCTTCCGTTCTTCCTCCAACCGTTCCGTCTTCTTCCACGTGCGCCTGGGTCCGTCCGTTATCTTCCACCTCGTCTGCAACCGGCCTCTGACTACGCCACGTTGCGGAAAACGTCCCTTGCACTCTACCGAATACTCGTGCAAGTTCCTCGCTCGTTGCTACTTCTACTTTTACAAGCCAGAACTTTTAATGTTTCCTTCACAACGGGTAATTTTTACTTCCCGTGTTGTTAATTGAAGAAACACTACTTAATCTGCACTATCTCGCGGACGACTAGCTAGAACGTCTGTTCGACGCCGAATACTCCTACCTAGTAGTCGTTGCAGCGGCAAACAATATCTAAACTAATGTTTAACGAAAGTGTTGACTCGGCGAACGGTGATCAAAGAGCAGCCGCTTACTCGGCGCGTGGTGGCAAGAAAAAAAGAGCTTCCGCTTGCGGGTTCGCGTATTTATGGCGCGGCGGCCCTGGGGAAATATTTCGTGAAGGGGGTTGCTACTTCCCTCTCTTAACCCTTCACAAGGAAAACATAGCTCGCTAGTTCGCATTCGTTTAGTACGGGCAACGGATACCAGGCCGCGCGTTTAAGTACCTCTGCCGTACACGCCTGTTATCCTCGCTGCTTCCGTAGTGTCACACATGAGATTGGGTGGAGTTATGGGGTTGCACAATCCCATAAGCCACAATATAATATATATATATATATATATATATATATATATTATATATAACGATTACACTAAGTGTGTGTCTTCTGTTGTGCAGCTCTTGTCGATGTACTTCGTGCTGACATCTGCTTGGTTTTGGCTGACAGTCTATGTGCAAACATGGCGAAGGGCTTCAGGTACGAAAAATATATTCGATTCGAAACGAAGTGCAGTCATCTGTTCGATAGATATTCACTTACCTGTCGTACTCAGCACCCACCACTTCATCTTCATAATCGTCTGCAATATAGCTTTTTTCTTGAGTTGTGTTACGAAACGCCGGATGTTAAAACTCTCGTTCCAGAGTAATAATCAAATATAAAGAAATCGGCAAATCATTAATTATGAAACAATGACCATGAATTGATTGATTATTGACTCCGGGCGCGGTTAAGGTTATTGGTCCTGTAATGTAGTGTATTTTTTACTCGAATGTGCCGGTAATATTCGTCCACTGGTGAGATCAGGGTTTGCACCGAACAGGTATCTCCAGAAATGTGCCACTGCGGAGCCGGAACTGCTCTGAGCTCCCGACCGGCCTTCGCCGTGTGTGGTAGTGCGGAGCTTCTCTGTGGATACTAGTTTAAGTTTGTGCAAGTAAAGTGATGCGGAACGGGCAAGGAAGAGAAAGGAATAATCGCGCGCGGTCCCTGGCTGCGTTTGTTAGAGGTAGGAATAAGTATTTTGTAATCAGAGAACGAGTAATGATGTTTGTTACAATGAAAGGGTAGAGAGACTCAAGAACCAACTAGAAACGCTTCAAGAAAAAATGACTGTCATAATGCGTGCTCATTATAAACTTGTTTTTATGAAAGCTAAGTTTCAAGCTTGATTTAAATGTAAATCCATGTAACAGTAATCATAGTAGTATTTTCGGAAATAAACAGTGGTCATCGATCAGGAATTTCATTGAAGAAATCCTGTACTTTTATTTAGTAGCGCATTTAAGCACACCTCCTCCCCTATCATCGAAATCGAACCCAGACACTCCAATCTCTGAAGATGGGTCTCGGCTCTCGGGAGCTAAGCCGATCACGTGTTCAGCAGATCGGCGCGCAGGGTTAGTTGCTGGCGACTCACCTACCGAGAAGGCCTGGCGCCCAACCCGGGCAACGATCTGGAGACGGGATTGTTACAACCCTTTTATTTTACTCTGCACAGACACCAGTGAATGGCGTTGCACAAAAGTCACACCGGGGCACGACGCACGTCACACGTCACAACCGTTAGATTGGAATATGTTCTTATAACAGAATAAACATTCTCTATCATCAATGCGCGCATTTCCTAAAATTTTGCTGCAAAGTAAAAAATTGAAAGAAGCAATTGGAAATTAAAAACTTACATGAAATGTATTACAATCCCCATCAAATGGCGAAACGCCTAAGGCAGTAGCGCCGTAGCGCGTCTTTGACCAGAAGACCGCGTGTTAGAGTCCCGCCTCGGCATGGGTGTTTCTGTCTGTATGTGTGGGTAGACCTTTAACCCCTTACTATCCATCATCAATGGATCTCGACAGCACGCCCTGCAGGCGGGTGTTTGTCTTTTGCATTTAAGGAATGAATATTGGCACCTAATGCGCTACAAATTGCTGATGAATTAACAAACACATCTCTGTCGTAAGATAGTATTGGCAGAAATAGCTCTATTTATGATATTACGTAACCGACAACCAACTTGCAAAAACTGCGAGCGGTTGTTGCACTTTTAGTTTGATTTTGATCTTCTGGAGGTTTCACGTGATTCCCTTGAATAAAGCAGGAAAAGATTGTTCGATCGTTTAGCTTTCGCATGAAGTTGGCCATTTTGCTGACGGTTTTGTTACTTTCTATCACGCATGGAGTTACCGAAAAGGAAGGGAACAGTATACATTGGCGTAACTCATCGTAGTGGAAACAATTTATGTCGTCAAAGCTAATATATCTCTTTCTTTTGTAGGTGAACATGTCACGCTTCAAATAAAGAAACGGAAAGAAATTCCTGGCGATTTCAGCCTTCGCTTGGGGGCTGCCCGCAGTGCTCACAATCACGTGTTCCATCTTGTTTACTCAACCAGAAAGGCGGAAAACACCAGCATGGTACAGCCCATCCCTCATGGAGACACGAGTGTGTTACATTGAACCACTTTCCGGATATGGAGGTAAATAGAATATGGAGAAAATAATTTCAGCTGTTGAATTGAATTCTTCTTCATTTTTAATGATAAACTGAAACCATTAAAAAAATGCTGGACAATTATTTCACAACAAAAAATTCGAGTCGGACAATCCCCTATGAACCTATTTTATTTCTTTGAATGCATTTTTAGGTGACCTCATTATCAATGTTCTCCTCAGAAGTTCCATCCGCGAGGGTTTTATAGTGCACGTTATTGCCTATGTTAGAGATACTGTCAAATCGAGCGTTAGAGCCTGTAAGTGTCTATATTGATTTATCTGCATTTTAAATATTTTTTGTCCTTTATGTTTCATTTTCTTCAATTTTTTTTGAGAAATCTCTCTAGACGTTTTTTAACAAAAACAAGTGATAATTGCGTAAAATCTTTCTCGATAGAGAAGCCCGATGCTATATGTAGGGTTGCTTACAATATTCGTGTAAAAGGTGAGACAGTCGATAAGCAACAAAAAAACAAGGAAAAACGACGCAATATTGTTATTGCAGTCGCTTAGACAGATTCGCTATCATGCATGCGTGTGTTAGTGTTCAGAGAAGATTATTATTTTTTAAATTATAAATTAAACAATAAATTATATAACGAACCAAGAGTTAGTTATGTGATAAAATAGATGACAGCAAAATGTTGAAAATGTACTAAAGGGAGGAAAATTAAAATACAAAGGAGGACTAGAGGACAATTGACATTCTCTGACAATTGACATCCTTGACTAGACTTTTTCCTTGCACATGACCTCTTTTTGAAGTAAGAAACTTATGTCCAAATCAACTACTTTTTTGTAAAACAGTTTATTTTACAATTTCCAATTAGTGCAGAATAACTGTTCACAAACGTTGTCAATCAAAATTCAGAGGGAAAAGTTCCTTACACAGGCTGACCACCTAGTCACTCGGCACTCGCACTTCAACGCTCAAACACTGCAGGAAGAACGCAGGGACCCGTTCACTCAATGTTAAATGGTGGGGGACTAAGTTTGTTTCCTCAGTCGCGAACCTGGTGCAGATACGCCGCTGTTGCTTTTTGGAGCGCATTTACAAAGTAAAGTTGTGAGAAAGTGTGCTGGTTGTGGTGCGTGTAGGGAATATCCATGACTATTATCTGCTTTCTTATGATTTACTACAAGAATTAATTGTATTGTTTGCAGAAGATGGGTAAATGTTCCGAAAGAGGGTGCTCAACCTCTTAGAGGATACCCTTTCATAAGCTCCCCAAAAATAAACAGATGCGTGAACGATGGTTGAAAACAAATCCACAAGATTTTATTGGTAAATTATGTATGAAAAGCATAAAAATTAATACAATTGTAGGTACTAATAAAATTAACCAAATATGCACGCTTTGTACAATTCGTGAATCAGAAACCTTACTTCTATAGAAGAGATATTTTTTATAGTAGAAAATTTAAAATCTGCCCAATAAATGGGGATCTGTAACCATTAATTATTTTCTTGGCTACATATAACAATTTTAATGAATATTTAAGGTGAATACATAGGTGAAAATGGGGAAAATGGTATAAATGTTGTAATGGGTTAGTCGCCACATATAAGATGGCGACGCGAATTAAATATTTTTATTTA
>BOPP01000842.1:1001-12259 GCA_017312745.1 Gryllus bimaculatus | reverse complement strand
AGAAGAATCAATGGAAAATAAATCTCTCTTAGTGTGACCTCAGTGTCGAGACCATGGATTGCTGTAGTTATGCGTCTTATCCTTTACAACTACGCCTCTCAGTCTCCCCCCTTCACGCCGCGAAGGCCACCTTCCCCGAAGGCGACAGTTGCGAGGGCTGCTACAGACTACAGCTACTATCCGTTTAATTTAAAATCACATGAAAAAAGTATCTTTTTTAACTCAAATTTCTATCAAATACTAAGATGTGAAATATCATTGTTTTTGTCTTTTCATGATCTATCCATTGATGGTGAGAAAAAAAAATTGTTCCATTTAAAAAATCAAAGATGATTAAATTCTTTCTGAAACTAAAACTATATGTCAGACACTAATATTATCTCAGGAAGTTTGCTTACCCCCCCCGCTGCATTTCGCAATCTAGTATTAAGCCCCACCGACTCACACAACATGGTCTTTCCGCAATACTCGCTCTAACTGTCTTAGGAGTTTCGGCGGCGTTGGCCCGTCTGTGTGGCGGGACCACTCCTGTATAATAGTCTGGCGACGTATTTTCCTTCCATACAAACTCCATTTATGCTTCTCCCAAAACCTCCACCAATTTCTCCAATTGTACCTACCTGATTATCCAGAAGACGTTGCGTACTAGACACATACCAACGTTTCAGCAGTTAAGCAGTGACCTTCCTCATGGCAAAATGCGACTAGAAAGGTCGCAGCCAGTAGGACGAAACGTTGGCATCAGAGCCTAAAGGCAGCTCCAAACATGCGGCGTTCGGCGAATCCCAAGAAACCGCTCGCCGAATCCCGAGTAGTGTGGACGGGTTGCTTGCATTCGCCGAGCGCGACATTCGTTACTCGCCCTAACCACACCGCGTGCGCCTTTAGAGCACATCAAAGGGAGCGACACACCGCCGAACACGTCAGCTGCTCGCTACTCGGCAAATGCTAAGAATGGTGCGGAGCCGTCTTAGGCTGGTTTTCCCGCAACACCCAAGTGGATACTGACACTAACTCTGGAAGCCAACGCTTTCATTTTCCAGTCGTGTTTCCCACTGCAAAACTGAGTACCCAGACCCGGCTGTCTTCATTCCTTGGGCTCATCACCTCCGTGGCCAGCCGCGTCCCTCTCCGCTGCCTGCTCCTCGCTCCTCTGCTCTCCCGGCTGCCTCTCTCTCCTTAGCTCTGTCCGCTCCTCTCCTCTCCTTAGCTCCGCTACTCCTCTTCCTTCGCCTCTGCTCCTCTCCTCTTTTCACCGTCTTCGTCTTATCGTTTCTCTTCCTCGCTCTCTCCTCTCCTCCGTCGGCTTCCTCTGCTCTCGCCTCAGCTTCTTCTCCTCATCTCTCCGTTCCTCTCCTTCTCGCTTCACTCCTCTGCCTCCTTTTCTCTCTCCCCTCTCTTATCTTCTCTCCTCTCCTCTTCGGCCGCTCCAATAGTCACCTCTCCTCCGCTCTGCTCCGCTCTCGTTTTTGCTGCCACTCTGCCTCCGCTTCTCTCTCTCCTCCACTCTTCTCTTCTCCCCTTCTCCTCTCCCCTCCGTTTACCTCTCTCTCCACCCTCTCCGTGGCTGCGTGTGTCCCTCCTCTCCTCGTGTCTGGCGCGTCTGCCTCTCCGCTCGTCTGCTTAGGCTGGCGCTGGCGGAGCGGGGCGGGCGGGCGGGGCGGGCGGGGCGGGGCGGGCGCGAGCGGCGCAGCCGGTCTTATCTTGGGTCACGCAGAGCCCGGTTTATTAGCCGCGTTATTAGCTGGCCCGCGAGAGCCCTCCGCGGCGGGGGCGGGCGGGGGGAGGGGCGGGTGGCCTTGCGGGCGGCGCACGCGGAACCACCCTGCACGCGAACGATCGCCGATACCACGCCCCGCGCGCCGGCCCGCCGCACCCCCGCCCCGCCCCCGCCCGCCCCGATCCTGCGCTTCGCTCCGCCGCCGCGCGCAGCCCGTCTGCCCAGGTGAGAGACAGGCTGCCGCGCTGAATTACCTGCTCCCGTTCGATTTTCTCCCAGTTAAAGAATGCATCTTTTTAGTAGGGTGTGGGTTCTGGTTTTATCGGGTTCAATGGTGGACAAGTTTTATGGGGTGTTTTGTAAAAAGAAATGAAAATATAATCTCCTTCACAACAGAATGTCTGGTGCTACAACACCCACTACTCTAAAGAGCAATCAAAGAGAAAATGTCGGAAATCTTGAAGACATATCTAAAATCTACTTACGTAATCAAAAACGTCGACAAATAACAACGATAAGGTCACCACAAAAACTTTCGTTTTATCAATAAAGTGTCTTTTTAAAAATGTGTTAACATTTTTCTAATAAATGTAGCTGATAACGCTCGGTGTTTCCAGTTTCGGCGGGCTGACACGCTGCAGTCCTCCTAACAGCATTGCACGATGAAAGGTTCACGTTAATCTTGTACGCGGTTGTAGATTTGAAGGTGTTAAGTTCTGTAACTGTTAAGTTAGAGTATTCCTGCCAGCCAAGTCTCAACTTAATTGCAGATTATCTAATAAATCTAATCTCATCTAATCTAAAGATGAAGTGTAATTTGTTGGTGGTTTTATTTATCGTATCTCTAGAGAATAACAAACAAACACATTTAAGAATACAAGCATACTGAAACATCTCGCTCTTTCTTCTTCCATTCCAAATGCATAAAGAATGTGTCAAACTCGCTTCCTAGTTCTCTCGGATCAATCACGTCCATTAAATGGAGTGGCGAACGCCGGGTTTGTGATATTTCTCTACCTCGCATTAATGAATACTAGTTGTAGCGGGTTTGTTTTACAAAGTACTGGTTGGCAGACACTAAGACGACTGAAGCACGAGTTGTCGCATCATTGCGTGTAGGCAGTGATGTCAAAGTTTTTCGAGTACAGACATTAGAGATTGCTGAGCTACTTTTTGTCACCAATATCTGAAATGAATGAGTATCTTGGGTGCTTTAAATATTAATACATGTTGGAACAAACGTTTACAACAGCCTTACATTTAAACAGAAATTTTCAATTATTTTAGAATTTTTCTTAAAATAAAATTTCTAGTGGTCCAAATAATACAAATTTTATTGCGGTTTATATCTTCTAAAAACTAACAAATTTTGCGATATCCTTACGTTTAGTTACAATTTAACGATTTATGATATTTACTAGCACATGCAACTGCCTTGAATTAATTTGTTAACGTAAATGTTTGTTTCATTTGTTGTTCAAGAATGCAGAACCCCGGATTTTAATCATACACAATACAAGAAATCTTGGAAAGCAGTGAACCTTTATGCGATGATGAAAAACGTTATGAAGACGTAAAATTGACCAAAATGGAAACCAAATTTAAACACATTAGTTCTAAATAAGAAAGGTACAGTTAGCTGGTTTTCCTTGTTTATGTTACAAATAATCTTTTTTAACAAACAATTATTTATGAAACAGTCAAATGTCTCCATCAAATTCGCTGCCTTGAAACACGATAACTATGGCTCACTCGGCACTAAACAGTGTAGAATGGTTTTCGGACTGAAATGAAAATCATTATTGCGAATGCAAACATATTTCTTTCCAAGAGCTGTCACATTGTCTTGCCTTCTCCATCTCTTTGGATTATGAAATCCGCATGATTCTGACAATTTCAGAATATAGCCCGATCCGTATCACTCTCTTAACGGGCAGTCTGTGAGAAATCCACATAATCCTCGAAATCACGACACGTCTCGTCACGTGGTAGACAAAGTCGGACGCGGAGGCGTGGGACAGCGGGGCATGGACACTACGTAGAGATCCGACAATCGTAGGATTATGGCCTAAATCCGGAATGGCCTTCACGCACACGTCGCTTGAATTGCCTCGGATACGTCGCGAGATCCAGGAGCCAACCAAGTTCGGGTGGCCCAGGCGTGGGTGGGAGGGGGAGGGTTAAGCTTACGGAGCCCTCAAGCGGCTGAGCTCCCGACGAAGCGCTTCCCGGAATGGAGAAAATACATAAACGTTATGATCGCAGCTCGCTACTTGAGCTTGAATTAACTGTTTGGGCTGAAAATTTTAAGAACACACAGTTAGAAGTCTCAAGATGATAATTCTTTACTACATGATTATGTCCATATTTACCCATCTATCCTATGGTAATACTTGTAATGGCTGCGACGGTGTGATGAATAACTACGTTTAATGCTAAAGTCAAAAAGTATGCATTGTAGCATTATTCTTTTCCGAGATTTTTGCGAATTGTAGTCAACTTGAAGTAAGAGATTGTTGCGGTTTCCAGTTGAATTCTTTTCAACATCTTTTCCCCCTTCCTTTTCGTCCGCTTGTCTTCGTCTCATCTTTCTGGTTCTCTTTTCTTCCTTCTCACTTAGTTTTCTCCGTCTCCTGATTCATCATATTTTCCGTCCATGCTCCTTTTACCCTCTTGTGTGTTTAACATTTTACTCGCTCATTTTCCCAACATGTACAGACGAATCAACGACTCTGACTACTCCAGTCTCATCAAATGTCGAAACTGATTATGCACTTCCACACAGAGGGCATAAGAGCGCTCTAAGCATTGGAGACACTCCAATACTCTTAACTCAGCAGCTCAGGCGCTGCTACCATCTTGCTTTCCATTCTTTTTCCACCTCCTCTTTTTCTCTTTTCACTTTATTGTAGCCCTTATTAATCATTATTCTCTCGTCTCTCCTTCTTACAATGCCGTTCCTCTTTCTTCTCTCTTACTTTTTCTGACATCCTGTTTAACCCTCCTTTCTCTTTTTCCTCGGAACTCTTACACAGTCGTCCTTCTATTTTCTTGATCAGCGGGCAAAAGTGGTATACAGACGGCACTCAATCTGGATGTGAATAATGCTGCGACCAGCAAGTCCTTCGAGGTTCGAGCCCGCCAGTGGAATTTTCCACGCTATGTTCTGCACGCTTATTCAGATTCAGCTCAATGTCTGGAGGAGAATTACTTCAGCTATCTCATTGTGGTTTTGTATGTGTTTACCCATTCTCGCCACCATTTAGGCCAGTGCTGACAGTCGAGTGGCCGCTAAACAAACGCCAACGCTTGTACCGCAAGCGCAATCCTTGTATAACACTTTACCTATTTGTTCCTACTCCCTCAACCCTTTCATACACTTACCTTATATGCACAACACTACCACACCGGAAGACCCCGTCAGGAGCTAAGCGCTTGCCCCAGCTGAAGCGGTGCCGCCCCCGCTGGTGTCAAGATACCTGGTTGGGGAAACTGCACAAGCCGACGTTAGATCGCCATCCAAGACAAGATCACCGCCGATCCTCCCGATATAAAAAATAACGCCAATTAAAATATGATGGTTAATGAAAATATAATGGATTCATTCCTAGCAGTTAATTTGCGCTGAATGCTACTACTCACTCAATACGCATTTTCCGCTCTCTTTCATCTTCTTTTTCTTCTTCCTTTTACGGAAAAGAAGAAGAAGAAAGAAACCCTGGGCGGACGGAAACCCCTTCTCACTTGAGCGCTCCCCCGAGCGGAGCGCGCCCCGCCAGAGGCCTCTGTAGTGGTGGGTCTAGGCTGGTGGTATGGATGGGGGGCGCAGGGGGGCGATGCGGTGCGCGCGGGGCGAGCCCCCTCCCGCTCATTCATAACCGCGGGCGCTTGAGTGACGGCCTTAATTTCCTGGACACATCAGCGTCTTTGAGCGGCCTCTCCGCGTGCACGCATCGCCCCCCCCTCCCCCCTCCCCTCCCCTGCTCCCCCTGCCACAGACCGCGCTCCATCCCCCCCCCCCACGCCTAGGCCAACCTCTTTGCTAGGGGCTGCCAACGTTCAAATATTCTAAATTACTGGGAAATTATTACTGTTTTCTTACATTAACGTTTGTGAGTAATGACACACGAACGACTCTTCTACTAATCAAGAATAATTTTATTATAATTCAGTCTACAACACATTATAAGTTGGTTTGGCAAAATACTGGATCAATCAATAGAAATAATGAAAGTGATACAGATCTGTCTGTGATTATATTATAACTATGGAAATTGCAAACCCTAATAAATTTATTTACATTCCTTCATTTCGTAATTTGATGAATCTGGAAGCAAGGAAAGATAGAGAAACATTGTTGCATTTTAGGCGTAAGAAAGTATTATTCCATATTCGTTAAATATTTAGTTAACTCTGAAATCGTTTTGTTTGAGCCAAGCCTAATGATTTATACTTTTACTTCAAGTTAATTTCACACCTTATTGTTCTATCAGCATTCATGCTATTTCCTTCAATTGCTATCTTAATGCTTCAATGCTATTGCATTGTATTAATATATTCCGGCGCATCAACGGCTAATGTAATTAATTCCCGTAAATATAGTTCATTTTTCTCATTAGTGGCTGTTGATATTCGGCTGATGATGGTGAGATCCGGCGCCAACCTAGTCGGCTAGGCGCGGATTTCCCCAAACTAGGATCTTCCCACAAGCAGGGCACAGCCCTAGCCAGGACCAGCTCTAATTTCCGACATGTGGTCTCCGGGCTGTGTGAAGTGTTAGTGCATGCTAGTGAAGATTGAAGATGAGGATATGACAAGGAAGAACAAAGAAAGTTCGTGCGCGTCCGTGGCCCGTTTGTTAAGTTACTGCCTCCGGAATTTGCCTGGTTTTTGATAGCAGGGAATCACGAAAAGCTCCTATCAAAAGCAGTTGGCCGCAACCTCTCCAGAACCAGCGACTGAATTAGATCTAGCTAATGAGCTTGTGTCGAAAGAGCCGGCGATCGCAACCCTAAAAATCTGCTGGTCAGAGCCACGCGTAACATCAGTTGATTGCCCTGAGTCATTTTCCAATCAATCCTTTCGGATATCTCTATTATTCTGTGTTACAAATCTGTACAGTGCAAGCAACATGAAATATTACTACCCTTAGTAAGAAAGTAACAATAATTGAAAGTATATAGATGGAAATTCCAATCCTGGAATTAATCAGCTGTTTACTACACGTAGTACATTCCCTGTTTATTTCTAACCAGCAGCAATCCAGACGTAGCAGAGTACTTCCGAATTGAAAATGAAGTCTAGTCGTTAGCTTTATGAAACTTATTTTTATTCCTTTTGGAAAGCAAGAGCGGTAGGGAAAGCTGGTTACTGACGGAGTGGGTTGGTACCCTCCGCCCGGGGCGGGTGTGCCTGAGCACGGCCTATCTGTCTGCCACCACGCCCCCCGCCCTTCGGCCCCCGACGTCTCGCCCCACGATTTATCTGCGCGTTGCATGTTGCACCGGCCGTGCGCTGCCCGAAGAGTAAGAAATTTATACACTTGACGGACCAGGCGAGGACTTGACGCGGCACGGGGCAGGCGCTGAGCGAGCCTTCGAATTAAGTTGCGAGTGGAGGTTGGTTTTAGGCTTCCAGTTCGCCGAGAAGTTGGGCAGAACAGGAACTTAAAAAATGATATGAAATAACAAGATAGGTTCTCATAGTTTAATTACAATGTTTTAGTTTTGTTGGTCAAATAAAATGTGTAGTTGATATGATGCGTAGCTTTCTCGTTTCAAAGTCTCCAAAAACTTAACTCATAATTAATTTTATCCACGAGTTTTGAGATTAGGCTTGAAAATAAACTGAGCAGTATTTGTTAATTCATACATTATGTTATTGTGAAAATTCAGTCCACTTGACGTGGTTTTGTTCTGTCTTGAGAGTTATGTCCTATCTTGACGTTGGCAGTGTTTAAACTGCATTTATTACTACACTAGAATTCGACCACATGTTCTTAGGTTTAACACATCACACTGCAACAGCAGCCGTGCAGATGTAAACAAAGTTCTCGGCGTTTTAAACAAAATTTGAATTTTCTGTATGCATATTTTTAAAAATACAGACAGTGTCACGGATATGGGATCTGCGTCATCGTTATAAGCATTCTTTTACTCTATTCAAGAAAAAAAACATTTGGAAACATTTTTGAGAAAATTAATTTTTAAATTTCTCGAGATCTAGGATAGATAGAATTATCAACGTCGTTTTACTATCATACACAAAGATACGATACAAGTGAAATTGCCTCATTTGGAGAAGGCTATTTTCTCTACGCGAAGTGTTCATACTTAAGTTCTGAATGCTTCTTCTTAAAGAGAGAGCAACTAGTTAGCACTGGCTTCGAAAGTGCTGATTTCTTAGGGCTTGGAACAAAGGGCTGTTATTGCCGCAACTAGTTTCGGTCAGCCAGTTCGTTATTTTGTCACCGCAAAGGGGTGAAGGCATCCTCACATGCAAAAAGCCAACGCTCGTAGACAATAGAACCGTTATGGCTTTTTCAAACCAATTTTGGTTATTTTTAATCAATATAAAATACATTGCTAACGTTTTGGCAAGAGTCATGAAGGTAGGACATTTTTCACAAAACATATCGAAGAATATCCATATGGTTCAGCAAAGTCCCAAAATTATTTCGCACCTCTGAAATATCAAAAAATATACTGGGAGATGCATTAAATTACTGCTCTAAATATGTTTTTAAAAAAACTAAAATAAAATAATAACAACTTCTTAATGATTATTAAATGCAAATATACAATAAATACAATTAAAAATCATGACTACAATTAATATTTAAAAGGTAAACATACTTTCGCAGGTGCTGCTAAGCAACGCAGTGAGTGTTTTTTCCAAAACATACATAATAAACTGTAAGGTTAGTACCATCTTGGTGCAAATTGGGAATCCCTTTAACCAACAATTCGGATTTTCAATTCTCGTAAGACTTTACAAAGTAACAAACCTAAACATAGTCCAATAAGTAACGGATGGAGCGGAGGGGAAGGGAATCGAGTGGAGGCAGATGCGAGAAGCGCGCGGATGCGCCTGAACCTCCACCGCTGCCGCTCTTGTCGGCAGCGCGGGGCGGCCCCACGCCCTGAACCTCCCCGCTGGCCGGCCTCTTGTCCACGGCGGGCGGCCACGGGCCACTTCGATCCGGGCGCGGGCGCAACGGCTTCGACGTCGCGCTCCGCCCTCCCCGCCCCCGGACGCCCGCGAAATAACAAGGAGGACAGGGGAAAGCGAAAGGGGGCGGCGCGAGGGTTCATGGGGAGAATATTAGGCACGTACGCGGAGGAGGGAAGGGTTGAAGGGTTGACATATTAAAGGGACGTGAGGATGAGTGAAAGTTTGGCAAAGGCTTGTGGATGCTTCTTAGTCATTCCGGGCGTTTCTACTGATAAGACGCATTATTCTCGTAAGTGTAGTGGGCAGTTCCCCCTCGGGAGGTGGCGGTGAGCCTTCCCCCGAGGTTGGAGAATTACAGTGACGACTTTATCGTCCTAGCCCTAACCCCCCCCACCCACCACCCAACCTTATCCCCAACCAGGTATCTTCCACCAGCGGGAGCACCACCCAGCCGGGACAAATTCTAAGCTCGCCGTATGTTAGGGTAAGGTGTGTTGTTAAGGGGGTGAGGATGAGATGCGTGAGGAATAAGGGATGCCGATCGGTTCTCCCGGCATGTGGTGTAGTGGTTAGTGCAATGCTAGTGTAATGTGTGTAGTGAACGATGCGGATATGAAACAAGGAAGAAAGAAGGAAAGATCGTGCGTTGCCTCAATGATCCATTGTTAGGATATGCTAAATTGGTTCGGGGTTGTCGTAGAAACCAAAGCAGCACGGCGAAGGAAAGTTGCGGGTGAGGAGGGGGAAAACATGATAGTATAAACCACGATCGAGGGAAAGTCGTTGTGAGAAGTCTTTCTTTGAGAAAGCCTTTTATTCGCATTTCACTTCTATATCCGACTTCAACGCTCTTATCATTTCATTTTCATCGCAATTTAACGCAATCGCATTCCGGCATTTCAACGGATATGTGCTGGCTACAATATAGGAATGAGGCGAGTGCGCTTGGTCTGCATTTGGTACGTTGGTAACAAACACCTAATTATGACGGTTTACCCCGCCTGAGCCTTGTGCGAGCTGTTTAGTTAGCGGTCAGCATTCTCGCCTTCCCGCCGTTAGGACCGTCCAAATCCTGTGGGAAATTGGGGAATGGATTGGTGGTGGTTTTATGCGAGGTTCTACGTTTATAATCATCATTCGTATCCTTCTGCTATATCAAAGTAAGTCAGGCATTCCCAGTTCTAATCACATAAGGCTTGTACACTGGCATCGTAAGTGATTGCACATACACATACACAACAACACACACAAAAGGAAATATTATAGAAAAGCTACATGGAAAATATGACTACATAAATCGCACTATACAGAAAATCCCCACAAATAATCTTATTTCCAAAATTGCAAGTTGAGGAAGGTTTACTAATTCTGAAACATAAAATTACTATCCTGCTCTTTGTTCGGAGTTTAAATGTGCTTCTGAAAATGTAAATTGCAAACCTTAGTTAGTGTTACAGAGTATGTTCTAAGTGATAGGATAGTTTGATTTCCAACTAAACCGTGGTTGAAACAAAAACATAAGGCATCGTCATACTTATAATCCAGTGAAAAGTTTTCGGTTAAGGCGACAGATGGCCAAACACGATTGCTGAACACTGCCTCATTAAACTTTTCAATTAAAAATAGTAACATTCAGCTTCGAGCATACAACCCTCCGGCTAACTTTTGCCTTCGACAGTTATAACCTCACGTGTGCAAGGATACGATATTGTTCACTTGAATTGTAAGTGTAATTGTCAGTTAGGTCTTCAAATGTTCGTAATAGACAAATAACGACAGATAAATGTCCCAAGCTTTTTTAATTTTCACATTATATTAAACTTCTAATATTTATTATTAGTAAAACCAATAAAAATATAAAAACATATAATAATACTTGGCAGCGCCTATACCCATTCATGTTAGAGTAAATATCACGTAATTGGTTTAAAAAACAAGGAAAGCAATATCGTGTTTCGATATAAACGAAAACCCTTAGCGTTTTAATAATCAAAGACGGCTTTGTGGCCACTCGGTGCATAAATACTTCAACTGGACTATGTAGTCGGACTGAGGCAGGGACGTTGCCTTTTGCTGACGTAGGGCAAACAAGAAATGAATCATGGTTTCGTTAATAGCGAGAATATTCTCGACGTAACGACAAGAGCAGGAAAAGTTTCATGCAGCATAAAAATACAGAATAAGTTGGATCGGGGCCGTATCGGGGCGAAGTTTTCTGCTCGAGCTTTGGTGAAGTCGGGTGAGGGTTTACGGGGGGTGGGACGAAAGTGGTGCCGGCGCCCATAAATTGCACTCAGAGCGATTCCGGAGGCAATGGCACGCCGTTGAGGCGTCGTGAAGGGGGAGGAAACGACAAGTCTACACG